>JABUQX010016659.1:10000-17285 GCA_015478945.1 Trachelipus rathkii | reverse complement strand
GCTAACGAAACAAAGTTTTTTACATTAATAAAGCTAACATAACCTGAAACTAATGAATAAATGACAACGAAACACCTAAACACCACCATTACGTACGAATAAAACTACCAACATTAACAAACTCCGCACTTAAACAAAGTAAAAATTACCTAACACTTCATACCAAAAACGTAAACCTATTCATACGTTTCAAACATATCTCGTAAATATCAATGTTAATTTACATAACATCGTAATATTTTAACAAAATTTATAACATAACCCAGTCTAATCATCATACTACCAACGAATATATTGCCAACGTAACAAATTTTTTTACATTAACTTAGTAATATTTAACAAAAATTCATCATAACATCGTCTAAATATCATAATCCCCAACGAATAATTGCAAACATAACAAAGTTTTAACCAAACACAACATAAAAATAAGTTCTTTATATGAACATAACATAAATATATATGCTTAACCAACAAAGTTTAGCATCAATAAAGCTAACATATCATATCGGCAACTAAGAATATAATGTACAATGCCAAACCTAACATACCTCGCGTATGAATAATCAGCTAACATCATGAAAATTTCCTACTTATCAAAGGTAAAGTAGCTAACAGGTCATACAATACACGATATGTTCCCACTTTTCACGCATATCAGCAACAGGTAAAGCCGTAGCATCTAACAAAATCCCTTAACAAAGTGACCAATCTACCAAAGATACCAGCATCCTGAACTATGAATTGACACTATCTCATTAAAGTGTCATTCGCTTTTGAGTATTAATAATTCATTTGACCTTATGAATAACGCAGACATTATCAAATTTCTACACCTAACATTACTCAACAAAAAAACTAAACCTAGGCTCATCTTTCTAACACAACATCCGTCAGTTAACACAGTAATTCTACAAAAACTCATCATTCTCTCAAAATCCAGTGTATTTTCACATTGTCAGATTGAGATTTCAACAGAGCGTCCCTAGCTTACGAATAAAAAGATTTTCATTAACCAAGAGTATCTAAGCAACACATTAACATTCCGAGAGAAAACCCCAGGGATGCCCCTTTGAAAGGATGTGAATACTGAGAGGGGGGATCACCCCGAAGGGTGTAAGCGGGTTTTACCTCCGAAGGAGGGGTAAGGCCTCAGCCCTTCGGGCTGAGGCCCAAAGCCCGCTTACACAAGTTAGGTACGTTATGTTAAATATTAATATGACAATGTGAAAATAACACTGATTTTTTAGAGAATTGATGAGTTTTTGTAAGATATTACTGTGTTAACTGACGATGTTGTGTTAGAAACGTGAGCCTAGGTTAAGTTTTTTGTTGAGTAATGTTAGGTTAGCCCTAGAAATTTGATAATGTCTGCGTTATTCATAGGGTCAAAATATATGTATACTCGAAACGAATGGACACTTTAATGAATGAAGTGTCAATCATTAGTCAAGATGCTGTATCTTGGTAGATTGGTCACTTTTTTAAGGTATTGTTAGATGCTACGGCTTTACCTGTTGCTGATATGCGGGTAAAGTGGGAACATATCGAGTATTGTATTGTAATGACCTGTTTAGCTACTTTACCTTTGATAAGTAGGAAATTTTCATGATGTTAACTGATTATTCATACGCGAGGTATGTTAGGTATTTGCATTATGTACATTAATTCTTAGTTGCCGATATGATATGTTAGCTTTATTGATGCTAAAACTTTGTTGGTTAAGCATATATTCGTAGGTTAGTATATAAAGAACTTATTTTTATGTTGTGTTTGGTTAAAACTTTGTTATGTTTGCACTTATTCGTTGGGGATGTATGATATAGGACGAGTTATGATGAATTTTTGTTAAATATAACTATGTTATGTAAAAAATTTGTTACGTTGGCAATATATTCGTTGTCAGTATTGATTAGACTGGTTTATGTTAAATTTTTGTTAAATATTACCAATGTTAATGTAAAATTAACATTTCGATATGTTAGAAATATTGTTTGAAAAACGTATGAATAGTTACGTTTGTATGAAGTGTATGTACTTTACTGTTTTAGTGCGGAAGTTTTGTTAATGTGATAGTTATTTCGTTTACTTGATTTGTGTGTTAGGTTTGTCGTTGTACATTATATTCCTAGTTCAGGTTATGTTAGCTTTATTAATGTAAAAAACTTTGTTACGTTAGCATATATTCGATGGTTAGTATATAAAAAACTTATTTTTTGTGTTATGTTTAGTCTATGTTATACAAATTATGACATGAATCAATAGATCAATAGATCAAAGGTTCATGGCGGGAGGGGCGGTGAGGGTTGATGGTTTATTTACTGATTTACTGCTTTAAAATCAGTAAACTATTACAATTTACTATGATATTTTATTCAAAGAACTTATTTTTATGTTATGTTTGGATAAAGCTTTGTTATGTTTACAGTTATTCGTTGGTCTGTATGATAATTAGACAATGTTATTATAAATTTTTGTTAAATATTACTGTGTTAATGTAAAATTAACGTTAATATGTTAGAGATATGGCTTGAAAAAAGTCTGAATAGGTTACGTTTTGTATGCCAATGTTTGTTACTTTACTATGTTTGAAGGTTGTGGAATTTGTTAATTGTTACCTGTTTATTGGTGCGTTAAGTTGTGTTAAGTTTGTCTTGTACATTATTTTTCTTAGTTCATATGATGCTATGTTAGCTTTTATTAATGTGAAAACATTTTTATGTTAGCATATATTCGTAGGTATGTATGATAAATAGGTACGGTTGGTTATGATAAATTTTGTTTAAATATTACGTATGTTAAGGTAATAAAAACCTATTGATATGTTAACAGAACGTTGAAAAAGCGTGAATATTTACGTCTGTATGCCAATGTATACTTGTACTTGCTGTTAAAGCTGTAAATCAGTAAACTATTCACTTTATTATATATTTTATTCAAAGAACTTGTTTTTGTTATGTATTGTTTAAAACTTTGTTATTTTTATGTTGTTTGGATAAAACTTTGTTATGTCTGCAATTATTCGTTGGGGATTAGGATATTTAGTTATGGCTATGTGAATTTTTGTTAAATTTTTTACTATGTTTATGTAAAAAACTTTGTTAAGTTAGCGTATATTCGTTGTTCTGCATGATAATTAGATAAGGTTGTGATAAATTTTGTTAAATATTACTGTGTAAATGTGTAAAATTAATGTTAATATGTTAGAGATGTGCTTTGGAAAAAAGTATGAACAGGTTACATTTTGATGCATTGTTAGTTGACTTTACGATGTTAAGTGCGGACTTTTGGTTTGTTAGCAAGTTATTAGTTGCGTAAGCCTGTGTTAGGTTTGTCGTTTACACTATTTTCTTAGCTTGGTTATGTGCTATGTTTAGCTTTATTAGTGAAAAACTTATTACGTTAAACGTATATTCGTTGATTAGTTTATAAAGAACTTGGTAAGGTTATGATAACTTTTTTTTAAATATTACCATGTTTATGTAAAATTAACATTGTTATGTTAGATGTATGCTTGAGAAAGTATGAGTAGGTTACGATTTTTGTATGTTATGTTAGTTACTCTACTGTTGTTAAGTGTGAAACGTTGTTAACAAAACAAGAATCAATGGTATTGCGTAAATGTTTCGAAAAGTGGGAGGAGTTTGAGCAAATTCTCAATTGTATGCTGATAACTCCTAGTGAAACAGTAAATAACAAATAAATATAATGTGAAACGAATGTTCGTAAGTTAAGATCTGAAAATACAAATATAATCTGATATTCATGTTAAACAAAGTTTACATGTCAATTGTATAGACTTTTGAAACCGTTATTGGTCGATCGTGTGTTATATCCCCATTGTTTACGCTCTTAAGATTGGTTGAAAGAAAGAATCCCATTACCTTTAAGGATTGTTATAACACTATTTCTTTCGTAGGACATTTTTGCTTGCTGTACGATGACATCGCACGCATCTCACGCTATTGTGATATCTTTAACGATGTTGGTGTTAAGTGTGGAACTTTGTTATGTTAACAGTTTATCGTGTGTAATCTGTGTTAGGTTTGTCGTTGCTACATTATTTCCTTAGTTACGGGGTTTGCTATGTTTACGCTTTATTGATGTTTGGAAAAACTTATTCATGTTAGCGTATATTCATGATCAAGTAATGATAATTAGCCAATTATGATAAAATATTTGTTAAAAATTCCCCATGTTAATGTAAAATTAACATTGTTATGTTAGATATGCTTGAGAAGTGTGAATAGGTTACGTTTTTGTGTATGTTAGGCTAGTTTACTGTTGTTAAAGTGATGAAACTTTGTTAACTTAAACAGTTTATTCATGTTTAAGAGTGTTAGGTTTGTCGGTGTGGATTATATTCTTAGTTCAGATAATCATGATGCTAAGCTTTATTAATGTGAAAAGCTATGTTACGTTAGCCTATATTCGATGATCGGTATGATAATTAGACAAGTTAATAGTATATTTTTGTTAAATATATACCATGTTTAATCTAAAAATTAACAGTTGCTATGTTAGAGATTATGCTTGACAAAAAGTTTGAATAGGTTACGTTTTCTTGAGCGCTATTGTTAGATTACTTTACTGTGTTAATTGTGGACCTTTGTTAATTTTAACCGCTTATTGAGGTTTAAATTGTGTTAGGTTTGTTGTTGTACATTATATTCTTAGACGGATGATGCTTATGTTAGTTTAATTAATGTAAACTTTGTTATGTATAGCATATATTCGTTGATCAGTGTATAAAGAACTTAGTTTTAGTTAGTTATCCAAAATATACACAATCATGTGACTTGATCAATAGAATCGATTTAGATCGATAGATTCAATGGAAGGGTAGAGACGATGAGGAGAGTAGGGAGGATGGTTGATTTACTGATTTACAGCTTTTGGGTTGTAAAAACACAAATTTTTTTACGTTATAAAATAAAAAGAATAAACATTTTATAGTAAAAACAAAAGTTTTAAAGATAATAACAATAAAAATAAATTTTTTTATAAAAAACAAAACAAAAAGTTTTTTACGAATCAGCATATATATAAAAGTTTTTAGAGTTGTTATAAAACATAAAGACATTAGCAAAAACATAAAATGTTTTTAATAAATTTGTTAAGTTGACCCTGTGTCAAACAAGAATCAGATGTATAGCTTAATGTTTCGAAAACGAAACCAAACAAGAATCATAAGTATGCGTAATGTTTCGAAAACGAACCAAACAAGAATCATAGGTAGTAATGTTTCGAAAAGTGGGAAGAGTTTGAACAATTTCTCGACTTTGTATTTGATAACTCTAGGAAACAGGAACCACATCAGCTTCCTATATGTTCGTTCTGTATGCATTGTTAGTTACATTAGTGTTGTTAAGTATGACTTTGTTAATGTTAGTCATTTATTCGATCATAAGGTATGTTAGGTTTTGTCATTGTGCGTTATATTCCTAGTTCAGGATTATGCATATTTAGCATTTATTGATGTGAAAAACTATGTTACGCAGCATATATTTGTTGGCGAGTATGTTGTGAATAAATTTTGTTAAAGTTTACTATGTTAATGTAAGAATATCAGTGATATTTTAGAGATAGGTTTGAAAAAAAAAGTGTGAATCATGGGTACATGTCTGTAAGCAACGTCAAGTTACTTTCCTGTTCCAAGTATGGATATTTGTTTAGTTTGATGTTATACATTAATATTCTTGCATCAGGTTATGTTATTTAGCTTTATTGATGTTAAAAACTTTGTTATTTACTGTTTTACTGTTTAGTTTATGTAAAAATGTAAAATTTTTTACGTTAAAACATAAAAAGAATAAAATTTTTAGTAAAACAAAGTTTTAAAAAATAAAGTTAAAAATTAAAAGTTTTTTTTAAAAAAAAAAAAACAAAACTAAAAGATTTAAAGAAATAAAATTAAAAATAGCTAAAAGTTTTTTAAAACAAAAAGTTTTAAAGAATAAAAGTTAAAATATAAAAAAAGTTTTTAAAACAAAAAGAAAAAAAGATTTGAAAGGCAACGTTCTAATTTTTTGGTATACTTACTGTTGTAAAGTATTGAAATTTGTAATGTTAGCTGTTATTCGTGTTTCAAGTGTGTTAGGGTGATGTTATACATTATATTCTTAAATCAGGTTAGATATGTAAGCTTTATTGATGTGAAAACTTTGTTATGTCAGAATATATTCAGATGTTAGTATAAAAAGAACATATTTTTATGGCCTATTTTTTGATATTTTTTATCATTTAACACGAACATATGACTTGAATCAAGAGATCAATAGATCAATAGATCAATACCCAAATAATCAGGGTGGGGACGGGTAGGGGGTAAGTGTGGTTTTATTTACTGATTCAGTGATTTACCGTTTTTAGGGTATGTTAAAAACAATTTTTTTTTTACGTTATAAACATAAAAAAAATAAAAATTTTAGTAAAAACAAAAAATTTTAAAGAATTAAAGTTAAAAATTAAAAAGTTTAAAAAAAAAAAAAAAAAAAAAAACTAAAAAGTTTTAAAAAAAAAAAATTACAAATAAATAAAAAGTTTTTTAAAAAAAAAAATTTTAAAAAATAAAGTTAAAAATAAATAAAAGTTTTTAAAAACAAAAAAGAAAAAAAAGATGTGAAAGGAACGTTTCCTAATGTTTTGCTATAGTTACTTTCACTGTCTGTTAAAGTATTGAACTTTGTAATTGTAGCTGTTTATTAGTGTTAAGGTATGTTAGGTTTTATCCGGTGTATGTTATATTCTGGTTCCAGACTATGATATGCTTAGCTTTGTTAAGCCAAAAACTTTTTTACGTTGCATATATTCCGTGATCAGTAATGATAATTAGTACGGTGATCGGATAAATATTAAGTGTTTAATACGAAAATAGTAATGAATATGATTAGAGATATGTCTTTGAAAAACGCTTGAATAGGTACGTTTTAATGTATGCAACGGGTAGTTACTTTACTATTGTTAAGTATGGAACTTTGCTAATGTTAGCGATTTATTCAGGCCTAGGGTATGTTCGATTTGATGTTATACATTATATTGTTACATCAGGTTACTAGATGTAAGCTTATTGATGATAAATTTTGCTGCGATTAGCGTCCATTTTCGTTGATCAGTATGATAATTACAAAAGATTGTGATAAATTTTTGTTAAACATGTTACTATGTTCATGCAAAAAATATAATGATATGTTAGAGATATGTTTTGAAAAAGTGTGAATAAGTTACGTATTGTATTGCATATGTTAGTTACGTTTACAGGGTTGTTAAGTATTGAACTTGTTTA
>JABUQX010016659.1:0-5000 GCA_015478945.1 Trachelipus rathkii | reverse complement strand
GAGAAAACAAAGAAAACTTGCTGATTGAATATCTGACCATTCGTCGCGTTGTAGAAAGCTACTTGGATGATATTTGATAGAGGTTATAATTCTGAATCTTAGTTTTAACCTTATTATCAGATTTTCCTTTCAAATAATGTCTCTGTAGTATTTCCTTTGAGTAGGTGTTGAAAGAGACCAATACTTTCGCTAGCGCCCCTCCCCCCCCCCCCCCTTTACAAACCAAAAGAAGATTTCAACGTGACGAGGACAGATCATCCATACCTATGAAATTTCTGTAAAGATACTTATCATCCATCCTTTATGACCTTTTCGTTTCATTGTCCCAATAAGATTTGTATTTTATAGTGATGGGACGAATTAATCTCATCGTCCATGCGCAAAATCGGCATAAATTCTTTCGTAATCGTTCATCGTCAAGGTTACTCAAATAAAAGTTTTTACTACAACAAAGTTTGCATAAAACCAAGGGTTAACAATAATACTATATATATATATATATCATCAAATATATATATATATATATATATATACTATATATATATATATATATATATTATATTATTATAATATAATATATATATATAATAATATTAATATATATATATATATATTTCATTTTGGCTTATGGTATGTATGACATTCCAGTGCCTAGTGGTTCGCCTTTCTGTTCTTCGTTCATATCCAACTTCCATCCTCAGACAACATCTTTTTAAGACACCACATTTGATCCACATATCATATACACATACTTATATCCACACTCCTCTTCTAGACAACATCTTACAAGACAATCCCTTATTCCTTAGACCCTATGTGTGGGGAGAAAAAATTTGCCCACACTTGTATTATTCCTGCTGTCGTAGAAAGCGACTGAAGGGACCCGGTGTAGTTTAGCGTTGGTGCACTACCACTTATCTTTTGCCAGGGATGCTAATGTATGCCTCGGAGAAGGTCGTGATCGCACGAAAGCGGCCTTCTATCTTTCGGCCGAAAAATGTATGAATCGTATGGGTACATGAATGTCAGAGGAATAAATGTTATAAAAAATTAATGTTGCTCTCCCCAGATCAATACAAAAAAAAAATATCTTAGGAGCCTACTAGAATTTGGTATGACACTTCCAAAAGAATGTTGATATCCTAAAAAAAGGAAATTGAAATTCGTCATAAGGTTTCATTTCTCCTATTTTATTAGTTGGTATGTTGTTTTAATACATATTTGCAATATTTTAATTATTATGTAAGTGGACTCTATCGTAGTAAATACTCTCTCTACTGGTGTGAACGTGTTTTCTCAGGACTTCTAAAACATAATTTCGTTCATAAGTTTATCTTTGTTTTGTACTATCTTTATATGATTTTAATTAAGGCTTGAGTTATTATATGACTGTCGCTCTTCTTTCTAATATAATAAGATATATGCGCCTCAATTGCGGCAACCCAGCCTATCCGCTTATTAGACTACAGCCGAGGCTCGAGGTTGACACGAGATTTAAATTAGAAAAACATTTTAATTATGTAATTTATGTTGTCCATTTTATGCATTATAATTAATTTCAGCTAAGGGCAATTGTTAGCATTTGAAAGACTTAAAAATAATATATATTAACATAATAATAACTTTAGTCCTATTATAAATGTAGTAATTTTTAATTTAAAATCAATTACTCTAATAACCCTATATATAAATGTAACAAGTCAAATTATAATCTAGAAGTAAATTATCATCATAATGTCATTATGTACAACAATTTTTACAGATTAGAACTAAATTATAAAAATATATAATATAACTTTTTATAATTAAATTTAGTATTATAATTTATATTCATTCTCTAATACTATCTCAAAAAAAGTATCTCTCTTATTTATAGGTAAATCTACCTGATCAAATTTTGATGTGATGTAATATGATCTGAGTATTAATTATTTGTATACGTGATTATAACAAACATTATATAACTGATTATTGGAATTATTCTAATCTCATAACTTGAAATATAAATATGAATATAAGTATGAATAATTGGACTATTAACTAAATTCACTGGGCGACTCGATATATACAGTTTTACATGATTACTCTCGTACTATAATTAAATACATCTTATTAATAATCTCATAGTAATCGAAAGTTAATTTGTATTGTTTATGATTAAGAGACAATTTCCTATAATTCGAATCTAGCATTATCTTGACTCCTCCTAATTCCTGGGCGACTCCTCTATTGAGTCACATAACTCAATTACACTGATTATCATATGATCAATATACAATCATGAAGAGAGAGCAAAGTCTCCAACATACATCTCTTCATTTCCATAAAAGAAGGTAAATATTCTTATATATACTGTGAGTTTATATTAGAGCTTCTAAATATAAAGAGAAACTAATAAAACTTTAGTAATATTAAATATCAGATTTTAAATAATTTAACTTAAAGCACCTACTATTATCTAATAAGGCATACAGTTTATAAGTATAAATAATATTATGGTAGGCAAAGATCAATGAGCTAAAATAATAAGATATAGTGGGTATTTATATACTTGTGTGAATCAAAATATAATCTAATTGTTTAATTTATATTTTATGCTCTCCACAATTATATTAGAAGCAATAAAAGTTCCATTATTCAAGTTAGAAATGACCGTTCATTTTAGGTTGATTTACTTCTATAATATAATATATGTATATAGAGATAATATGACATAATTGTCGTCACTCTTTAACGAATATATTATATATATATATATATATATATAATATTAATATATATATATAAATATATATATTAATATATATATAAATATATATATATATATATTATTATATAATATCTATATATATAATATAGTATATAATATAATAAATTATATATATGATATAATATATATATTTATATATACATATTATATATATTAATATAATATAAAGTATATATATATATATTAAATACGGTTATATATATAATATAATTAATATTAGCAGATATATATTAATATATATATATTTAATAATATAATTATTATATATATATATTATATTAATATAATATAATAATAATATTATATATATACTTTAATATCATATAATAAGTATTATTTATTTAATAATTTCATTAATTATTATTATATACTACATTATATATTTATAATATATAATATAATATATTAGATAGCTTAGTATATATATTAATATATAAATTATCTATTTATATATATATAATATATTATATATATATTGAATTTTGCTATTTTTATTTATTGAACTTTGAAATTTTTAAATATAATAGTAGTTCGGTAATAGTAAATTAATTAAAAAGAATACATAATGTGTGAAATATAGGGTAATTTGTCAATATGAATGGTGAGGGCCTCTAAGCAAACTAATCTCCCCATTTTTAGTATTAGTTACAGGTATACCTACAGGCTAGGTACTCTAATATATTATGATCGCCCTTTTACTATATTAAAGAGCTAGAGGATCTACAAATATTATGTAAATTTTTTCAAAACGGGTATGTTAAATATCTCATAAATTATAAAAAGACTTAACTATTATCATTCTTAATATAAATTTTATACCTAGGAATAACTTTGCTATTATTTCATATACGACTATATATTAACTCAAGTAGATACTAATATATTATACAAATTTTATATTTTATCATATAAATTACTTAATTTGATTATATTATAAATTGATTATTAAGTATTAAGTATTTAAATGATTATATTAGGTGATATAAATAATGTATATTAATAATGGTCACAAATGTATCTCTCAAAGCGTATATTCCTCTAAACCTCGATTACTTACAGGTCACTACTTACTATTCTGCATGTAATACAATCTAATCTCAATATACCCACTAGGGAGATAATACTGTACCACAGTGCTGCAGAATGTAATATACGTAATTTATAATTATAAAATTGCGACATTATATAATTATCCCTACATCCTCATAAAGTGAATAAACTAAACAGAAATATAAATATTAAGCTTTAATTTATTAAAATTAAATTATAACAATAAGTATATAAGATTATGCTTTATTTATATCACCATTATGATGTAAATCACGTGTATCTAATAGGATAAAAGGAATGATATGCTGTATTCATATAAATAGTATATAAATCTAATCTGATCGCGTAAAAATACATAGCTTATAATCTACAAGTATATATTGTTATCTTATAGTTTCTCGATAAAAAATATTCCCCCAAAAACAGAAGTATATAATGACTAAACTGTAATATATTTCATAAATTCAGTTATTTAATTAGGGTGAGTGATTTAAAATAAACTTTTGAAAGTCATAGTGATTTTTATCTAGATTTGATATAGAACACTACGGTATATTTAGGATATTGCTAATATATATATTTTAATAAATTAAAAATGAAGTAGTTAACTGAATAAATACTCACCTAACCTCATACACCAAACAGCATCTCAATATCGTCAATATAGGGTACTTGTCTAGGAGTATTGTATAGTATGTACGGTGAACTATCTTACAGAAATTACTATTTCTCACCTAAGAGGATAGTATTCTCTACTATACCAAGACGACTGTTATTTCGACGTAAGATTCTAATATTATATTTGCGATATGATATAATATATAAGTAATTACTTTTTTTCGTTTACTGAGAGTAAAGTAGTATTTTTCGAAACGAAATATAATGAGCTATCGTACTAATATACATCTTACAAAGCTAAGGTATCACCTATACTTACTACATTATAAGTAACCTTATATAGTAAGTGATGTGGATAAGCCCACTCGCCGATAGTATCAAATTAAGCAACTCAATCTAGGTGCTATGGAAAGATAATACACCCAGTTCCCACATTTGATTTATTATAAAGTATGAGTATGAATAATTTTAAATAGGAATTTATCTTTATAATGATTCAAACTAGAGTAAATAGTAATATATATCGAAATAAAGTTTTTTTCTCTCATTATTGAATTAGGTC
>JABUQX010016658.1:0-10000 GCA_015478945.1 Trachelipus rathkii | reverse complement strand
CAGATGACTGTAAAACTAAGTGATGATGTTTCATATTGGAAAAAAAATGAATATGGAAGATTAAGAACAGTCCTTAATCCAACACCAAACAGACGAGATTAAAACAAAAGTAAAAAGAGTATCATCAAGGCAGTTAACAGAAGCTCACTTATTGGCATATATTTTTAACCAAGATATCAGACCACTGAGTAACTCCAGAGGTATGAGTAGTTCAAAAAGCAGTGAAGTTTATTGGAATTTAAAATTACAGAGCAAATTCTCCTCAATTCTAAAATTACCTATTTTGATGTAGTCGTTGTGTCGCGAGCCCAGTGGACTCCTCATCTGGTTACAGATCTCTCAAAGGAGAAAATTAGATGTGTAAGGGTCAGGTAAGAAAAATAATAAAGTCGACTGATGTCAGCAACTTCATCAACTGCTATTGTTGAAAGGGTATTTTCAACTTTCGGTCTTGTGCACAGCAACATTAGAAATAGGTGGGAACAGCTAAAGCAGGGAAATTAGTGTTTTTGTATAAAATTCTTAATGATAATAAATTTCGAGTTTCTTTGACTTTAATGATGAAATCTCTCTCTCTCCTCTCTCTCTCTCTCCTCTCTTTCTCTCTCTTCTCTCTCTCCTATATATATATATTATTATATACTATATATATATATATATATATACTATATATGATACTATTATATAAATTATATATATATAGTATATATATATATATATATAATATATATATATAATAGTATATAAATAATTATATATATATATATTCGTACTTATATATATATAATAATATGATATAATATTATATATATAACTCTCGTTTATATATATATACTTCTATTAATACTATATATATAATAATATATATATATATTATATTTTAGCAGTTAAGATATATATAATATTTATATATTATATATATATATATATATATAATATATTATTATATATATAATATAGATTATATTATAATATATATATAATATATATTAATATATATATATATTATATATATATATATTATATATAATATACTATTAATCACTATATATGTTATAACCTTTATTAACATATATATATTATATTAGTATACGCAATCTATACTATTATATAGTATTAATATGCTATATACTTATATATACTTACTATATATACTCCCGCTCTACTAAAGTATAATATATATATATATATATATATATATATATATATTATATATATATTATATGAATCAGATGCACCGCTCATATTAATAAAACACCCAAAAAAATTTATGATGCACTAATCTCACTAAGAAAAAATTAATAATTTTGGTTAAATATCCAGAATAGATAAGGACAGAACCTCTTTATCCTAAACAAAGAATGATCTAATCTTTCAAAATGTACGACCTACTAATGATATATTTACTTACACTGACTCAATAAAAACCTCTTTCAAAACTCTCACAACACATTCAATCCACAAGCTCAAATGCATACAAAAACCACTCCCAAACCTTCAATCCCTGTTCTAAAACTAAGCTTCCCCCGATATACCTCAATCTACGGGAGTTACCTAAAACCATAAAACAACATCCCCGGTCAAACCTAATCATCTCCATACACTAATTCTGTTACCTATAAACTCTCTCTCATGGTTGTCCTTGCAACTGAAACGTCAAGTCGCGCATCTCTCTTCAGCCCTCCCACCTAATCTCTATCTTGAATTTCAAAGACAAATAACCCCCAATAACCCAATGCCCTCTATGACGTTACCTCCCTTTTCACGTCAGTACCTGTCCCTTTCACCATCTCCTTAATTAGAAAGATTCTTTAACGAAAAAACAATTACAACCTAGATTACCTTCCCTTTCCTCAAACAACTAATTTTAATATAATCACCCTTGAACACAATTTTTTCCGATTTTAACAACACTTCTATCAAACAAAATTCAGGTACTTTAAGCATGGGAAATCTCCTTCTCTCTCCCTCTGCATACTTCCAGCAACATATTCATGAACTTATTGAACACTCTTTTCATACTAACCACCCTCTTCTTTCAACACACATGGCTCGCTTATGTGGATGATATTCCCATTAATCTCCACTCCTGAACACGAACCAACTCTCATTACTTGACCACAGTTAAACTTCCTAATCCACCCTAAGTAAACTTATCACCAATCGAACTCTCTAATAACCACACACTACCTTTCTAGAATACCCTCCTGCTCCTTTCGCATAATAAGCCTTTCTCTACCATCACTCTTTAGCGCTTTACCACGCAAAACTACTTTGACCTCCCTCTTAGCATACTCATTGTTACTCGCACACCTTCAACACATTAAATCTGGTGTTCTTACCGCTCTCTTCTTAAGGCTTTACGCATCTGTTCCCCTTCTCTTCTACGAAATGAATCTAAAGATGAACATTTCACGAGTACTTCAAGAAAACTTCTGCGTATCCACCTACACAATTCAAAAGATCACTTAAAAAGGCAAAAAATATACGAATTCACAACCCTACCACAGAACCTAACACAGACGTTTTCACCTATTTAACCCATCTCCTCATACTAACCCATCATCAAACTCCTTAAACTTTACCGTCAACATAAGACTAACCTCCTCTGAACACCGCGTCTCTAAAAAAGAATCTTCAAACCACCCACTCATATTATACAAAATAACATCTCACAAAGCAGTAGCAAAATCCCATGCTATCAATGCACCTCACTCACATTACATAGGCGAAACAAATTGACTTCAAAAGAAGACTCTTCTTCAACATAAACATATCTTCATATGACTCTTCAAAACTCGCTTCTTACCACCCGACATAGATCCAATCTCATCATAAACCAACATCAATGATAGCGCCCCCATCCTACAGGTACTCGACCCCACCAAACGCAAACTCATAGAATCATATGCATAAAAATTCTTCTAACTCTTAACATACGAAAAGCGTGAAAGTACACTCTATGATCCCTACACGTTCAACAACATCTCTTTCCCCAACTACACGACCTTTTTTTAAAATAAAAATCAAAATTGTAGCTTAATTGAAAAAACTTCTCCTTTAACCATAACACAGAAATTTTACAAAATTTCACTTAAAACTTTCTGCAGAGTTCAAATAACAACGTCCGAAGAGGATCCAGATAAAATTAAGGATCGAAAGCTCACGTTCACAAACATTCATATGACAGACCATGTAATTACATTTAGCAACTATATTCTTAAATATTATTGATATTAATATTTAAGGCCTTATACTATAGTATTAAATTATGTTGTATGCTGTGAGGAAATGCCAGGAATATGTCATCAACATATCTTAACCATATTGTATTGTTGAGGAGTGGGTGAAGAAGTATGTAATAATGTTCTAGCAATTCCATGATATAATTGCGAGCTAATGGGAGAGTAAGGAAACCCCATAGCTCAATTCTGTGTTCTGTTGTATATAGCATTTTTTTGAGTTTACCTTTAATTGATATAAGAGAATTAGGGATTCTAATTAGTTTGAAAGGGAAGTTGGAAAGAAATTTGTTTTTAACAATAGATTGAACTTTTAACAATAGATTGAAAAACATTTTAGGTGACAAACCAACACTCAGAAAAACACATAATGCTTACAAGACTAACAATCCACACTTTTTTACGGGAGTACCAAAAACACACAAACACCAACATACTATAAGTCCATCATAGCAAACACTAACGAAACACAATACAAAAATGTAGAATTATTACAACAACTTACTTAAACCTCTTCTAGGACAAATTTCAAACTGCATGAAGTGGACATTTTTAGACTTTCATTAAACAGAAATGCGCATGGATGTAAACACACACACACACACACCACTTTTATCAGTTTTAAAGTTACAATCTTTTCTATACTTCTGTACACGTTAAACAGGCTTTGAGCCTTCTCACTAGATAAATATTTCATTCGAAATTAAAAACATTTCTTTAAATTCAATTTCGGAGATTAGATGAAAAGCTTTTGTGATTCTTTGAAACTTCACTTTGATAATATATTTTATTTGGTTATTATGTATTTCTGATATAGTAAGTGGGTATTTTAGTATTTTAGGGGTATATTGATTATTAGGTTATATAGTATTATATATGGTTTGGTGTATGGTATATATATACTATATGTTTATATATATATATATTATATATATGTATGTATATATAATATATATTATATAATATATATATATGTATATATATATAATATATATTATTATATTTATATATGGTATATTTGCTATATAGTATTATATATAGTAATTATATATATATATTTTATTTTTATTATGATATTTTATACATATAATGTATAGTTATATATAGTATATATATATAATATATATATATAGGTAGTATCATAATATATAGAATAGGATATATATATATATATAGGTATTTAGCGGTGTAGTATTATATTAGGTATATATTGGCCACTATGATCTTTTCTGATCTGTGCTCCTTTCCTCTTTCTGATTTGTGGTCCTTTTCTTCGACATTTCCGAATGCCACACTATGTTTTAATCAATAAATGATGGTGTTTCCTCAGGGTTTCTTCTTCTAACTCTCTTCTACTTTCCATTAAATGAATCTCGGGGTCCATTACGTGCGTCTTATCTACAATAGTTTATTCCATGGTGCGACTTAACGCTTCTTTTGAGTGAGAGACGGGTTTTGGAGGGCGACCTGACAAACTCGAAACACATACCGCCGCGGCGTGATCTTTCTCGAAATTCTGTATTGAAATACAAGGGTTGTTGTCAATCCTCGCAAATCTCAGTTTCTCCCTCATTCTATCTCGACATAATCTTGCCTCACAACTATATTACATTCTTCGAAAAACATGATACATCTTCGTCTGTTCTAGATTAACTTTTAGTGTTGTCTTTTTTCTCATGAGCATAATTGGGAGAATCGGCGATTATTTCTCTTCTACATGCTTCTCTAAAGGGTTGGGTGTGTTTGAAGGTGTCTTGAGTATATCTTCATGCGCTTGCCAGGTTACCTTATATTGGGGATGTGCGTTGCCGGGTTCGACTGTATGTTGAGTATCTCTACGACAGTTCTGGGTGATGTGAGTTTACGCGAGTGTTCTTGAAGAAGGTTTGGAGTCTTATGGGTTTTTTTATTCTTTTTTTAATTCGGCGTTGTTGTCACTGTGGGTCTCTTTTATTCTATGCTATTAAACAACGGAAAATGCTCTTCTGAAACTCTTCATTACATAGGTGGGTCTCATTTTGAACAGGATGTCTGCTTGGTATCCCGGGTTCGCGCTGTTGCTAAGTAGTGCTCGTCCTTTTTGTCTTGGTGTGCATATTTATTTGACCTCAGACTGTGGAACTGCGGTTGGATGGGCTGGAGGAGTTTGCGATGGTACTGCACTGTGGATTGTTTGGACTGGTGAAGATTAGCTCTGGGGCTTTTGATATCTTCGGTAGCGGTGGTAAAGTTTTTTGGGGCTCTGCACCTACTTTTTGAGACTTGGACAGCTGGGTTCAAAGTGGGTTTAGTCGGGCATGTTCGCCTTGTTAAATTGGATCTGCTTGGACTCACCCAAGTTGCTGGAATTTAAAGCTGCTGTGTGGATTCTTGATTCCAGCAAAGGCAGTTTTTTTACTGGCGAAAATTTCTAAGCTATTTTGAGCGTTTCGGTTGTTGCTCCAGGAAATATTGCATCAAGATAAACGAGGAGAGATTTAAGTTTACAGATGATGTAGACTGTTTCTTTGTGGTAAGGTTATTAAAGATAATCCTAAAACGTTCAATTAGAAGGAGTCTGATGATATATGACATAACGATATAAGTGATAATAATTATATATGACTAATATATAATCAATTAGTAGTATAATAATAATAATATATAAATAGATTATTATAAATTAAACCATAATTGCTATGGAATGAATAATAATGAATAATAATAAATCATAATTATAATCTAATAATATATAATAATAATAAATACTGATATAATAATAATAATAATAAATTAATAATAATAATAATATCACACTAATAATAATAATAATAATAATAATAATAATATATAGATATAATAATAATAATAAACTAAAAAAAATCCTAATCTTGGATATAAAATTGCCTCTCTGACTTTAAAAAGGATAGTTTTGATTGCACTTTTTTTAATTTTTAGAAGAAACAATATTTTTCAATTTGTCAAATTTGAAGATCTTAATATAACATATTGAGTATGATAAAGAAGAAATAACTCGTTAGACATTTATAGATGTCAGAGTACCAATTTTCATACTGTTTCTTTTATTGCCGGAGTCTATGGGGACAACATGTGGTGAAATTTGGAGGTTGAGTTTTGGGTGTAGCGTAGGTCTGTCTTGGTAGTAATGATGTGGAGTCTATTTAGCTGGTTAATCAGTGAGTTGTGTGGTGTTTTTGTGTCCTGGACATGTCTCCTGTGGTGTCGCTTCCTCCAATTCTCATATACGTTAGATGTGCAGCGTTGTGGGGGGCTCCAAACTCGTTCATACGGGAATCTCTGCGCTTCGGAGGTGAACTTTGGCCGAACTTGATAGATTGTGACCTTCAGCTCCATAAGTGGCGTAAGATGAAGTTAGACAAACTGATATAGTTGTATGCGGGCCACGTAACCTATCCTTGTATCGCTATATATATATATATTTTTGGTTTATTGCGTTATGGTTTTGTGGCTGAGTTAGGTTAGGTATGGTTTATATTTTAATATATATATATTATATATATTATATATATATATATATATATATATATACATATATATATATATATATATAGTTAGTATGTATATGATATATATATATATATATATCATATATATACGTTATATATATATATATATATATATATATATATACTATATATATATATATATCATATCTATATGATATATTAGAATTATATATATATATATTAATATATATATATATATATTTATATATTATATATCATATATATATATATACTATATATATATATATATATATATATATATATATAATATATGTGTGTGTGTGGTGTTGTGTGTGGTGTGTGTGTAAAATTCTGACTTTATTCACTATTTCTACCTTTTTATTGTATGGGTGTTTGTTTATTTATTATTTTTTTTTCATTGTTAGAGATTGCAATTTCCGGGCCCCTTTACTTGACCCGGGCCCTGGGACTGCAGCCCCACTATTCCCCGCCCTCTCGTCGCACTCTTAGTATAAACGTGTGGTATGGCAAACTAGACAGAAATTAATAACTGAAGCATGTCTCTGTAATTTTAATAAGAGTATCACTTGGGCAAACGTATATACCTTGAAAAAAAAAATACCACTAATATAGTTTTTTTTTTTTTATTTTTTTTTTTTTTTTTTTTTTTTTTTTTTAAGCCAGTTGTCCACACCGACTCACGGGCAGAGCATTATTCAGGGAGGGGGTGTTGCAACGCTCAAAATTTCATCGTTAAGCGCAATTACGGCAGATGAGCACAGACGCAGGCTTTAAAGTGAGGGAGATTCAGGATGAAACACAGAAGATGGAAGAGAATTCCACATAACAGAGGTGGCAGGAAGAAGGAAGCAGCCGGCTCGAACTACTGGAGATTACCATATCTACAGAAAATACTACATGCACCCCTTGTGTACGAGGGCGTCGTAAAGGTGGTGGTACGCTAGTGGTAAGTTCCCCCGAACACCTGCTCTCTTTGCGGTACTATAGAAAAAGAGATAAGTACCAACATGCGCCAGCAAAGATAAGAGGGTCGAAAGTGAAGCTGGAAGTACAAAACAGTTTTAAAGCCTTTTTGGCTTTGACTCGACCTTTATCAAGAAGCCGGGTGAAACCAGCGCCCCCCCCAGATATGAGAAAGTACTCCATACAAGGGGGATGAGACCCTTGTATAACTGAGTAACTGAGAAGAGGAAAAAAGTCTCGCAGTATTAACAGAACTCCTCAGTTTCTTTGAGGCCGCTTTGAGGCAACCGTTGTGATGTGAGGTTTTCGAAGAACATTTTTTTTGGGTTGTATGTTAGTCCAATGGATGTTAATATTGTCAGCAAGAGAGACGAGAGACCGTCGAAGATATAGGGAAGTATAAAGGCGTCAGAGGGAATTTGGTAGACAGTTAGAGTTTTTTTGAGAATTGAATTTAAAGGTTGAGACGCACCCATGCGGAATTCTATCCAGATAGGCGGAGAATAAGAATTCGGAAAGGTAAGGAGCGAAGGCAATTCTAGAAGGTAAAGAGATGGAGGCAGAATTGAAATGAGTTGAAGAGGTGAAGGGTCGAGTCATGCAATGAGTGGATAATGACCCAGATGTGGCAGGGTGAGCAGATCATTAATGAAGTAAGAATAAGTAAGCGATTAACGGGATCCTGATTAACACACTATTGAACAGAAAAAGAAGAAGTAGGCTCCATCACCAGCAATATTGAGCGACTTGAAAGACAGCTAGACATAAGTAAGCAAAGAGAAGGAGGGAAACCAAAGGAGAGGAAGCTTGGAGAGCAGCGACGCGCGGCCATACTCGGTAAATGATTTGGATATGTCAAGCCAGCCACGCAAGTCTCCCCGTATTCTAAGAACAGGAAAACTAAATCGGTTAGATAGAAAGGTATATCGCCAGTAGACCTTGAACGCCGGAA
This sequence comes from Trachelipus rathkii, assembly GCA_015478945.1. Lineage (NCBI taxonomy): Eukaryota > Metazoa > Arthropoda > Malacostraca > Isopoda > Trachelipodidae > Trachelipus > Trachelipus rathkii. The sequence goes on along the minus strand of JABUQX010016658.1, from coordinate 1,334 downwards.
GGAAAGCCATACTGGGGATCGGAAAGAAGAGATGATTCCAAATGGTCTAAGAAGTGAGAGTTAAGGAAGGAGTTTATCAAAGATCTTGTAGATTAGAATAAGCGAAGGTGAGGCTATAGGGGATAGTTAGAAGGATTCAGAGCGGCTTCTCTTTTTTACGGAAGAAGGTTGGACATGTGGTGCTTTGTCAGTACTGTGAGGGAAGTGTAGTATTAAAGAAGAGAATATAGTTAGAAACGGAGGGCGGGGTGCACGTAAGCACATCACTCAAACTCGGGCAGGAAATACGCACGAGCCAACCTGCCTTCCTAAAAGTTCATAGATCTCAGGAGTCCATGCACCCGATCAATGCACCCGATCAAGGCAAAGACATAGGACACGCTAAGGAAGGAGAGGAGGAGGGGTAAGAGGAGAATGACCAGAATCGTCAGGGTTGGTTAGAGGAAAATATGGAGGCCGAAGAGATTGGACGCTGTTTCAGTGTGAGAGTTAGCAACAGACATCAGATAATGAATGAAGAGGAGGAAAGGATGTATCTGGTCCACAATTGCGAATATAGATATGAGCTAATATATTAAATATTTAATTTATAATATTTGTCAGTATAATTGGAAAGATAAAATAAAATAATAAGTAACAATTATTCTAAAATTTTAATAACTATTTTAAACAAAAAAATAAAATCTGTAATATAAATTATTACAGAATTAAAGGGCACACAAACACACAAGCACACTTACACACACACACATAACCTACACCTACTGCATTGCAATATATATAGGTATTATTATTATATATTATTATATATTATAATATAGTATATAGTATATATGATATATTATATATTATATATATATATATATATATATATTATATATATATATATATATATCTATATATGATATATATATTATATATAATGATATATATATCATTTTAAATAAGCTATAAGTATATCTATATATACTATATACTATATATATTATATATATTATATGATATATATATTTAATATATATATATATATATATATCTATCTGATATATTATAGTAGTATATCTATTATTGCTATATATGTAAGTAATATATATATATATATATATATATATATATATTATTATATATGTATATTATACGTTATATATATATATGTATATATTATATATCATATCATATAGTATATATATATTATATATTATAATAATATATATATAATATATATATATATATATTATAGTATTTATATATCTATATAAGTTATATGTATATATATATTCTTATATTTATGATATATATATATTATATGATATATAATATTATATTATATTTAT
>JABUQX010016657.1:0-21846 GCA_015478945.1 Trachelipus rathkii | reverse complement strand
GCCGAGGGCGTCAAGGCTGTCAGAAATGTTGACGATAGAGAGAGAGAGGAGAAGAGAGAGACGAAGAGAGAGGAGAGAGACGAAGAAGAGATGAAGAGAGTTAGAACGAGAGAGAGATCTGTGATAAGAGAGAGAGAGTGAGCGAGGGAGCTTAGATCGAGAGAGAGAGAGAGGAAGAAGGAGAGAGAGAGAGAGGCAGGTTTGCATAGGCGCGGGCTTTTCTATTGACTTCACCAAACATCCGAGGCTTAAAACTCTAACCTTGCCTTTGTGGAATATCACCTCTTCTAATTCTAACCCCTAAACCTTTTTGGCGTTCTTGCCTGAGACTCAGGATGGCTAGGAATTCATCCCTGTAATTCCTTTTAATGTATCCAAACCTATAAACTTATTTCTAATTTCCGCTGAAGGTGGATAAGTGTTGTGCCTATGTAAACATTAAATACTCTATAAACACGTCTCTTCCGTTGATCTCCGAACTCCTAACTTCGAATGTTCTGTTGGCTTTTAAAATCTTAGTCTTCTTCCTTCTACTACAATAATCTTTGTGCTCTGCTACTGCCCGCCTGTTTCTCCTCAATAGAACAGATTTTCCACTCCTTTTTCTTTTGAATATCTTACTACTTCTTCCGGAGACGTTATATCTTCTCATCCAAAATACTGAGTCCTCTATTTATTCTCTATTAGGGATTCACAATGTAACAACAACAACTGAAAATGGTTGGGGTCCTCTCATACTTATTTAGGTGAGGAGGCCGAATCAATTCAGCATTCTCAACGACTGGAGCAACTAATAAAAGAACCTACACATATTCCGGATTCGTCCCAACCAATTTCTTGAAACACTTGACCTATGTTTCTCCCACTAGTCCTTTCTCTTCTTAAAAATACACCCACTTTTCGCTCCTATCGGGTAAAATCGACCACAACCTTATATCTCTTAATTTAATACTTTCTCCTCCAACAGCTCCATCCCTGCCTTACTCGTTTTTTCTGGCACTTCGATCGGCGATTTTGGGGGGCCTTGCGTTGCTTCTACGCTAATATAATTGGAATGACTGCTTGTCTCTGGTGACGCTTCGACTTTTGCCGATAAGGTGGACTGTAATCGTCGATGGGATTGTCAGGTTCATTCCTCTTCGACTTAAAATCTTCTCTCCTCATAATCCCATGGTTCGATCTGCTTGTTCTCTGGCCATTCAGGCCTAGAGACAATGCGTATCGGGTATCGGATGTGAAAAAATTCTCGTTCTCCTATCACTCTTAGCTAATTTTCATTCTGCCTAGAAATCGTTGCAGGGATTACTCTCGACGAGCAAAGCGGGGCTTCATCAAACGGAAAGTGCGCTAACTCTTTGGGTTCTCCTACTGATAATCTTCTTGGCCTCTTGCCAAAAACATCTCTCTAACAACTTTCTGTTTAAATCTGTCTCCTGCCTCTTATTCGCTCTTGATGGTTCTAGTTGGCTAATTTCTCCAACTGAAAAGGCCATAATTTTTAATCCTCTCGGTCGACCTCCCATTATTTCCCACTCTAACTCTACCCTCGCGGACGATTTGATTCATGGACAACTGCTTCTCTCGCCAAATTTACCTCACTCCCTCCTCCTACACTCTCACAATCTGGTGTCCCCTATGCCTGTTGCCTGTCAATACATTCCACTATCTCACCTCAAACCATCTCTCGCCAGTGATCGGGATCTGCCCCACGGGGATATCTCTCTGCAAACTCTGGACGATAACCTTTCTACGGAATCGCGCGTCGACTTGCCTCCGCGAAGTGGCCCATTCCTCCCCAGCGAGCTTCCTACTCCAGATTCTCGACCCGGTGTAGCGATTTGGTTCTCTCCTGTATATTCAATCCCCGTCCTCCTTCGCGTTTCACCACTATTTACATCTCTCCATCTCCTGTACGTTAGCTCTCCCCTAGATTACTACACACTCTTCTTCTCAGTTCTTCCTTTCTTTTTCTGCCCCTCCGGTCCCCCATGCTCTCCATCCCATCCCCTTCCATTCTCAGTCTCCCCCAGCTCCCCCCTCCCAATCCACCCTCGCCCCTCCTCCTCTCCCCCAACAAGTCGCGCTCTGCGTATAGCCCAACGCCCACTCAGGTTTCCCGCAAACCCTATTCCGGCAAAAAAAGCACCAGCCTCTCCTCCTCGCCTCTCGATTCCTCTTCTCCTAACTATAATCCGTCCCTCTATAGCTCTTACCCTTGTATTCCTTGTCATCTCTCAGGATCCTTTCGACAACTTGCCTGTCCATCACTCTCTCGTCATACTTGTTGTCTTAGATCTCGCTCACGTTCAGAGGCACGTAATCTCCATTCCACTTACCTCGTTCTCCGCGCAATCCCGCCTCATGCCTATGGCGGCTTTTTCCTCGGCTCCCTCCGAGTCCCTCTTACTGCTAGCCTCGCACTGATATAGGCTCCCTTTTCTCTCTATCTCACCTCACCTAATTTCTCACATGGCCCTTTCTCCTGACGACCTCCTTTCAGCGACACGCCCTACGGGGGAATCCCGCGAACCCTTGCGCGTCCCCCGGCCACTCCGCCTCACTGGCTGGCTCGTCGCGTGCGATCGTCCCTGCTGCCCGGCTACGTCCCCATTACGTCCTACTACACCGTGCCCACCGCTCTTCGACGGGCCCACTCATCCCAACCAGGGCATTTCATGACAGTCCTCTCCCCGTCGGGCGCTAAACTCTATTAGCATACGCCTTCGTCACCTTGCGCGCCTCGTCCCCAGAGCCCTTTCCCGCCCTCCTCCCGTTTCCGTGCGTTTTCCTCCCCTCTGTCCTCCCTCTCGCCAGCTATCTTCCCTATGATCGCGTATGCTCTCACGGATCTGCCGTTCCTCCCCCCTTCCTGTGTCACAATCATGCAAACTAGCGCTCTGCAAGATATCGGGTCCTGTTGCTGACTCCGCGCCGCAGATCTCTACTTTGTAGCCACATTCTGACATATGCTTAAATTCAGCGAAAAAAGCTTCTTCCCCTTCCGTCTCCTTTACGCTGTTCGACCAATCAGTCGTGCGTCCCCTCCCCTCCCTTTTTCCGCTTTCCCCTCCTCCTGTGTTCTTCCTATCATGCTTTCTGTCTCTATCTGCCTACTTATCCATTCCTTATCTTCTTCTCGATCTTACCATTGATCTATCTCCACCCCTCGGACTCACCGACCTGCAACATCAACCTTCTGTCTCCTCATATCACTCACTTATGTCCCCCGTACCTAGCACCTCGACCCTTCTCATTCGTTCACTTCACTTTTCCCACATCTGCCTCTCCTTTTCTTCCTCTAACCTCTGCTCAGAATTTTGCCTCTCGTAAACTTATCTTTCTCCGATTCTATTCTCGCTGAAATCTGATAGGAATTTCCGGGTGGGTGGTCAGGCGGTCCGTCTGAAACCTTGTTGAAATCAATTCTTAAAAACTTCAATTTCTACAAATCTTCCTCCTAAGAACACCTTCCAACTTTCCTATCTCTTTTCGACGGATTCTCATGTCTTCTGCCTTGTTGACAATATATAACTCATCCTTGGCCTTAAATAAAACAAAAAAAATGTCTTGGAAACCTCACAACATAACACAACGGTTGCTTAGGGCGGCCTCAAAAGAAACTGGAGTTCTGTTTAGACTGCTGCAGACTTCTCTTTTTTTCCTTTCTCAGTTGCTCCACTATATAATGGGGCCTCATCCGCCCCCTTGTATGGAAGAGAGTACTGCCTCTTTCATATCTGGTGGGAGGGCTCTTGGTTTTTCACCCGGCTTTGATAGGGTCTTCGGAGTTCAAAGGCAAAAAGGCCTTATAAACTGTTCTGTAACTTACCAGTTCCCTTGGAACCCTCTATCTTTGCGGCCGCCGATGTTTGGTGCTTAATCTCTTTTCTATAGGTACCGGCCAGCGGCCAGACGTGCTCGAGGGAGCTATCACCTCGCGTACCTCCACCTTACTGTCGGCCTCGTTAGAACTAGGGGGGTTGCTGCTGTGTCTGCACAGAGTTTTTGTGTGAGTAAAGGTAACTCCAGGCCTAGTTCGCCTTGCGGTGCGCTTCCCTTCTTCTGCCACATCTGTTCTGTGGAATTCTCTTTTCCATCTCCTGTGTTTCCTGCTCAATTAAATCTACCTCACTTTAAAGCTCTGTCTGTGCTCATCTGCGTATTTAGCGTGCAATTTTGAGGCATAAAAAACCCCCTCCTTGAATAGGGCTTTGCCGTGAGTGGTGGTGAGTGGGGTTGACAACTGTAAAAAAAAAAAAAAAAAATAGTATATATATATATATATATATATTTATATATATATATATATATATATATATATATAATATATTTTTATTTTTTTTTTTTTTTCTTTTTACTGCCCCCTGTATTGTCCCTGATTACAAACATTGGGAAATAAAATATGATACGAAATCACATGGGTATGTCCTACAACTGGGATTCTATGAAAGACTCTTCCCATCCGCAGGCCTTAGTTTGTGCATTCAATTTAACTTAGAAAGAGAAAATCACATAAATAATGATTAGTTTGTTAGGAGGAAACTTAAAAACAGTTGGGGGGAGGGTGTATTATGAATTTTAAATTTGTATTCCTGAAGGGGGGGGGGATGGTGCCGTGTGGAGACAGGACAACATTATTCGTGTTTGGCAGTCTAAATTTTTTTTTTCCCTATGGGATATTTTGGGTGAACGTGCCTGAAGCACAGTGTTATTTGGATATGCGGAAATATTTCTTTAGTTAATTGAGAATGAACGCATTTAATAATGGGGGTATTTGAAAGTTGGGAGGGGTTGGGAAGTGTGTTATATATATGCTAGAATTATAAAGTGCTGGTGAGATTTTTGTTCCCTCTAGGTGCAGGGGGTTATTGTAATGTTTAATGCAGGGGGTCATCTTATCTGAGTGAATTTACTTAAAAAAAAAAACTGAACAGCCTGTCATGTAAAGATGGGCTTTTGTGAGGCTCTAGAAGTAATATTGTTGATTCAGAGGAGAAATGTCATATGTGTGCCAAAAGTCAAACCTAGAGTAGTGGGTTGTTGTGGTGTGTAGAGAGAGAGGAGAGAGAGAAAGAGCAGAGGTATATGCGATGAGCATTGAGAGACGAGCAGAGAGAGAGAGAGAGAGAGAGAGAGAGAGAGAGAGAGAGAGAGAGAGAGAGAGAGAGAGAGAGAGAGAGAGAGAGAGAGAGAGAGAGAGAGGAGAGAGAGGAAGGGGGGGGGAGAGAGGGAGAGAAGAAGAGAGGAGAGAGAGAGGAAGGAGAGAGATGAGAGAGAGGAGAGAGAGAGAGAGAGAAGAAGAGAGAGAAAAGAGGAGAGAGGAGAGAAGAGGATGAGAGAGAAGAGATGGAAGAAGAGAGAGAGAGAGAGAGGAGGGAGGAAGGAGAGAGGAGAGAGAGAGGAGAGAGGGAAGAGAGAGAAGAGGGGGAAGGAGGAGAGAGGGGAGAGAGAGGGAAGGAGAGGGGAAGAGAGGAGAGAGAGAGAGAGAGAGAGAGAGAGAGAGCAGAGAGAGAGTGAGAGAGGGAGAGAGAGAGGAGAGAGAGAAGAAAGAGAGAGGAGAGAGAGGAGAGGAGAGGAGAGAGAGAGAGAAGAGAGGGAGAGAGGAGAGGAGGAGAGAGAAGAGAGAGAGAGAGAGGAGAGGAGGAGAGAGAGAGAGAGAGCAGAGAGAGAGAGAGAGACGAGAGAGAGAGAGAGAGAGAGAGAGAGAGACGAGAGAGAGAGAGAGAGCGAGAGAAGAGAGAGCAGAGAGAAGAGCGAGAGAGAGAGAGAGACGAGAGAACGAGAGAGAGAGAGAAGAGAAGAGAGAGAGAGAGAGAGAGACTGAGAGAGAGAGAAGAGAGAGAGAGCGAGAGAGAGAGAGAGAGAGAGGAGAGAGAGAGAGAGAGAGAGAGAGAGAGAGAGAGGAGAGAGAGAGAGAGAGAGAGAGAGAGAGAGAGAGAGAGAGAGAGAGAGAGAGAGAGAGAGAGAGAGTTATTTGATAGAAAAACTGTTGGTTGAATGATTCTCTTCTGTATGTAGAAAGTAATGTAATAAAGGGTCTTTGAGATGATGGTCACCGTTTGTTGTTAGCAACTTTTCTAGCTGGTTTATATATTGTTTTAGTTCTCTACATGCTGTATAAATTTATAGAAGAGTTTTGGGCTGTGATTCTTAGGTTGTTGTGTAGTTATTAATTTTCATGGAAGGGGATGTGGTAGAACATGCATAAAAATGTTAAAGAATGTTGATAAAAGAGGACTTCCTGGGTACTTGCATTATATAATTTGTATATACGGGACATGTGGCGTCCTTGGCATGACTAGCTAAATGGACAAGAAATTTGCCATTATTTTTCTTTTTCTTCGTCTTTAATGGCTAAATCTGTGTTAAGTACTTAGTCTATTAAAATGTGATGGGGGACCGTATCAAATGAGTTGTTAACGTTTATTGCTACCAGGAGTGAGAGGAGGAGTTTGGTTAAAACCAGTTAGGATGTGTTGTGATAGATTAGTTAGGAAAATGGTTGTGGAGTGTTTGCGTCTAAATCCATGTTGTAAGCTTGATAAGGAGACTATTTTGGATTAATTTTTCTAATCCTTTGGATATTGTGTTGGTTTGTTTGTTTTTAGTATAGAGATTATATGTACGTTTCCATAGTGGTGGGAGAGTGTTACTTTGCCATACAATGATGAATATTTGAGTTTGGGCTTCAATAACTTCGGTATCCAAGTGTCTGAGATGAATATTGGATATCTGGCCTGGTCCGATTGTCTGTGAGTTTTTAAAGATTTTTAAGGATTTTTGTCTATTGGAGGGGATTGTCAGTTTACGACGGATTTTGAATAGCATGACAATAATATTGCATTGGATTTTTGGACTATGGATTTTTTTTTTTTTTTTTTTTTTTTTATAGATAGCTTCGTGGGTTTGAGGGGTTGAGTGTGTGAGGTATGGTTTTTTTTTTTTTTGTGCAAAATATTTTTGCTGAAACTGTATTGAAAGCCTTGTTTATATCTATTACTACTAGGAGAGTGCGGGTGGGGGGGTAAGGTTTAGCTAAATCCTGTGAGGTTGCTTTATGTTAGATTGGCTAGTAGTGTAGTGATGGAATGTTTTAGCCTGATTCCAAGTAAGGTATATGAGAGGGGGATAGAAGGGAAGATCCTATTTAGGATTAACCTCTCACACACACTATAGATATTGTAGAGAACAATGATATAGATCTATATAAACCTGGGTTATTAGGTTCTAATATGTGGATTATATGTGCTCCTTTCCAAATAGGTGGGATAGTGTTAATTTGTCAATCTGTGCTGAGATTTGGGTTAGAGTTAGGTTAGGTTAGGTTAGGTTAGGTTGGGTTAGGTTAGTTCCTGAGATGAATATTGGATCTTTTGTCTGGACCCTCTGCTTGTGAGTTCTTGAGGTTTTTGACGATGTTAAAAGCACTTCTAAGGGAATTCTTCAGTTTTTTAAGTTGTTCAACTGTTAATCTGCAGATTGTAGGTTTATAGCTGATTTTGAAATAGTGTGACATAATGATGTTGCATTGGTTTTTCGGTCTGGGGACTTTATTATTATTTTGTTAACAGATGGCTGGTTGGGGTTGCGTTTGTGGTGTGAATTTTTTTTTATTCAGAATATTTTTTTGTTCTATTGGTGTTAGGGCTTAGTGTTGTTTAGGTGTAATGTTATCAATTTTTATTCAAATTCGAGTTGATTAAGTTATTCACTCTATTGTTGATGTCTATGACTAGGTTTTTATTTGGTTGTCCATTGTCGTAGGAAGTTTCTTTCTTTTATTAGGGTGTCAACTTTTGGTGAGAAATTGGGATTAAAATGTTTGCAGTTCCCTTGGGGGATGTGTTTTTTGGGATGATTTTAGTATAGTTTTATTGTCAGAGAGCAGGGTATTAATCAGTTGATGGACAGCGACCTCGTTGAATGGCATCCGGGATGTACCTAGGACAGCTACTAAAAGAGGAAAAAGCCATTCTGGCTTCTCTCAGCGATTTTGTTGCCAGTTAATCCTATGTGAGAGGGGCCAAACAGAATGTAATTTGTTTCCATTGTGTTTTTAGAGTACAGAGCTTTAAGAGCCTGGAGGGCGCTGAGCGAATCAGAATAAATAAAGTACATGAGGGGGTAGGGTATTGGAGGTTGTGGTGGGGAAAGATGGCAGCGTAGCGCACCCACGCCATCCCCAGTTTAGATTCGTCAGTAAACAGTTTAGTGAATCCCCCATGAACTGCAGAGTAATAATAATAATAATAATAATAATAATAATAATAATAATAATAATAATAATAATAATATAATAATGTTCCTTGCATTTTTAATCCCTTGTTTCTAACTTGAATAAAAAGGAATAAGAGAAATGAATTAAAATACCTTTACATGTTCAGGATTTGACTTCTTTTCAATCATTTCAGGATTCATGACATCATTATTGACCTGCTCTTCGTCTAACATGGATTCCTTCTTTATTTCTGATAACTCTGACTTTATATATATTGTTTCATCAAATTCTTCAATTTTAACGCTATATGTTGAGCCAAAGTTTGCTCCATTGTCAGAAAAGATCTAAAAAAAAAAAAAAAAAAAGATCACAAAAATAAGTGATGCACCAAAGAGAAGTGGGTAATCAGTGTTTCTTTCAGACAATTTTCTCCGGGGGCTTTACAGAGATTCGGGGGGGCACATAAATATAACATAATTACATAAAAACTAAAGGATGAATAATATCTTGGTCCTCTTGTCAAGCTAATCTTAGGTCTTATTAGATACTGCTCTTACTGAAAAATAGTAAATATCCCGAAATATAACCAAATCTTTACTTGCAAAAATATAGCAATCTATTTATGAAATTTATTGGGAAGTTAGATAAATAAAATAACATAAGGGTACGAAAACATTATTATGAGAGAAATATTATAATAAAATAATATATGAGTTATATGGACCTTTCAAATAAGGAAATAAATCTTTGGTAAAAATAAATTATATATATATATATATTATATATATATTATATATTATTATATATATATATATATATATATATATATACTATATATATTATATTATACTATATAATATATATATATATATATAAAAACACCTTTCGTAGGCCGTATCCCCGACTCAGTACTTAGTAAGTTAGGGGTATTAAAGAAGTAAGTGTAAAGGAATCTATTACGACGAGTTTCTTCGTCGCATACAAGTCTACTGTTTTTTTTTTAGGAAATCCTCAGTTGGATTCTCAGACCCCTCGATGCTTATTTCATTCATAAAATGCATTAAGCGTTTTGGCAGCATTCTATTTCTTGGCTTACTTAGTATTCGGTTCATAGTTCTAAACTATATTTTAACCGAGGCTAATCGTTCACAGGGATGACAAGAAACGATTTCGCAGAGCTTCTTGTAACTTGGCAATTATTCCCCACGCCCGCTTCCAAATATCTTTCGACAATGGGCTTTCATCTGCTTTAATAATTTTGCTTCGAAGCATGGAATGAATATAAAAAATGGTTAGGATATTCGATACAGCTAGTACACCTTCCGCCATTAAACATCGGAAATCCGTCACAAAAATTTTCTAACTTATATATCCGGTAAATTTGTTAATGACTGAAACGTCTAAAAGCGACTAGCAAATATCATCATATCAATTGATTTGTGTTGAAAACCTTTCTTCAGCCCCCCCCCCCCCCCTGTTTCTTTTCTTTCACTTTCTCTTCAAATATATTTTCATCCTTTAAATGCATTTTTCTTATCCCTTCATCACAATCAGAGCGCACTCTCAGATTGCAAACTCCTCCCATTATTTCACACGAACGTTTTTTGAAGTCACTATGACGTCTCCACACTGATTTGCAATATTTGGCAGGTGCAATTTTGTTCCCAGTAATTAAGGGGACTTTGGTCATACTAAAGTCCTTCTTTGCAAAGCATTGCTAAGATCAGAGAATGTACTAAGGAGCTCATTCATTACATAACAGGTGACAAGGGAACAACTTTCATTTCTGATTTCCAGCAAGATGCCCCATGCAAGAGTAATGCAAGTATGTCCCTTCTTTGTGGATATGCTTCACAAGCCGATCTAAAATGACTTTAAGCTCCTGAAGACAGGTTTCACTATCTTATAATGAGATAACACTATCTTATAATGAGATAATCATCTCACTGGAATCTTGAGGATTGGATCGATTGATTTAATGGTTCGAATATTCATGCCCAAAAATATTTTCTTTTTGGCGACTTGCTACAAACATTTTTGTAAATGTTCTTTCAAAATATAAAAAAAAAACTTTTACCTTCTGATTTTTATTCCTTCAGGAGGCTGCTGCCAGGGACAATATATGCTGTTTTACAGTGTACTATAGAGAACTCTTTGTTTGCCTCTTCTGAAAGCCTTTTTTACACCTCCAACTTTCCAGCTATATTAGAAAGCACCATCAAATTCAAAAGTAATAATGTTTTCAATGAATTTAAAATCAAAGAATCATTACAGCTCCTTATGAATAGCATTTGCAAAAAACTTTCTGCTTTTCCTAGGCTACATATATAAAAATTGACAAGAACGTTTCTAGGGGATTTTTATCCTCCACTACTCTAAACATGTTTTTTCAATGTTTTTTTCAACTTATCCTTCAAAACTCGCCCATTACATAACAGAAGATTCCCGGCAGTGTCCTTGCTGCTGTTATTCGACCTATCACTCTGATTTTCTTTACACCGTGTTTTAAGGGCAGAAACCAATTGGGCGTCTATTTTCGCGGTACCATTTTCAGCCCCCACCTAAAAATGACGCATCAAAACTTCGAATTTCAGTCGATTTTTGGACCTTATAAAACAACAATATAGCTTTTTGCCTTTAAACGTGATTCCGGTGGTTTCTTGATGTCTTTAGTCATTTCTTTCAGAATTTTCAATTTTCAATCTTTCATGTTTTTGACTTCTTCGTATCAACTTCCAGAATTTTTTTCCTGAAATGACTTCAACTTGAAATATGGAATAGATTAGTCCATTATCTAAAATAGTACACAAAAACTTTTCGATTTTTTGAGAGTTTTGTCAGCATTTGTCCAATTTCCAAAACCCACTTTTTTTTTCAATTTGAAATGGGAGATAAAATGGTTTAATTATTTTTCCATTCGCGAAGTTAGATTGAAAATTTTCAGAGCCTTATTTATTAAAGTTTCGAAAGAGATGCACTTTTTTTACTTAGATTATTTCTTTGTATATCCATTAGTTTTTGATTTGTTCTGGACCAAATTTAAAAAAAAAAATATTTTTCGAAAATTTGTCTTAAAACCTTTCTTTGATATACACAAAAAATTATCTAGAGTACAAAAAGATGCCATCTTACTCGATACATATGCCCTGAAAATTTCAGCCACTCCGCATGAACAGAAAAAATCAATCGCAATTTTTTTTTTACACTTGACGATTCTACCATCTTAATTGTGGATCCGCTCGCGTTCCTTGATGCTCTAAGCGGTGATTTCCTTCTGGATTGCGACGAGATGCTTACAATTAATGTACAGAGGGCGGAAAGGCTGGCTTTCTTTCGACTTTTGGTCATATTCTCCTACTGCTTTTCTTTTCCGATGCATTGTAGGGCCTATTTGTTATTATGGAAAAAAAAAGTAGAGAAGAAGAGAAGAAGAATAAGTATATATATATATATATATATTAATATATATATATATATTATTATAATATATAATAATATATATATATAATATATATAATATATATATAATATAGTATATTATAAATATGTTATGCATTTATAGTATATTTTTTTAAAATAACATAATTAAAATTAATAATTTATGTTTTTTTTTACGGCATCCTTTTTTTTTTGTTTTTTGGTTTCTTGTTTCTTCCGTGACTTTCTTACCCGGTATTTCGCAAGTTTTTCTCGGGAAAATTAAGTGGGAAAAACTACCCTTGCCAGCCTTGTGCTTTGTGGTAAATATTACACTTATAAAAGCTACGCTGCCAGACGCATATGATTCTATGTATTAATTTTTTAAAACTTAACAGCTTTTATTTTTGCTACTATAGTATATATATATATATATATATAATATATATATATATATATATATATAATATATATATATAATATATATATCATATATATATATTATATATATATGATATATATATATAAATATATATCATGAGAAAAATAAACACTAATAAATATATATTAACTAAGGCACTCCTTACCTAATAGGACCTCTTCCGAAAGAAATTTCTATAGCAATACCCATTTTCTCAGAAGTCAGAATTAACAACCTTTGCTATTTTATGGCCATATCTAGCATGTTCCATGCATTCTGACTGATTTTATTATTTATCGGCAAATTTAATAGTACATTTTTAAACATACTTATGTTTATTTCTTTATTTTGGTAATTTACGCAAAAATTAATTCACTCTCGGATTTTTCTTCGGGGGCACCTTGACTGTCTCCGCGGGGCAAAGGCCCCCCCGGAAGGAATGCCTAAAAAGAAACACTGATGGGTTGATCTTCTTGCGTTGAAGCAAATGCTGCACTCTCACCACCCCCATCAACAAACAGCTAAACCCCCCTCAAAGACACACACACAAGCACAAGACAGTGTTTTTTTTAATAACCTCTCTCTCAGTCTCCCAATACTGAAAATATTGGATCTCTCTACTCTCACAAACTCTCACAGCTAGATCTTCAATAGAACAATTTAGTAAAATATATCCGTGACTCAGCCCACACATAAAGTCATAATTAGCACATTTGGAACCTTGATAGAATTCACCACGTAACACTACACGCGAGTGCATGATGCGAAGTGAGATAGAATAAAGTAGTGATGTACCTAACACCTACACGCCGACCCTATCACGCTAAGCAATACAATGAGTATAAAGTATACACCTCACCAGTACCACCCTAATCGATTACAATATAACCTAACAGCACAATCGAGATACAGTAACTGTAGAAGAACAGCACCGAGACACATATATATATGTGCGTGACTCTCTATGTGTGTGTATACCTCATACTGTGTATGAGCAAAACTCAAACGTTTCGTAGAGACAAGTAACAGCACTAATACACTCTCGTATTCTCTATAATAGAACGAGTTACAAGTACTAACTCACCAACACAACTCTCACTACTGATGACAATGAAATCACACTCCATCACTCACAAACAAAGCGCACTCAGCTCAAAAGTTTAAAACACACTCACTCCACCGACAACTCATCCAACTCCAAGACTCACACAAGAACATACCGGTACCAACTACCGAACTAGTATATAATTAAACCTATAAATACGAAAATATAACTGCACTCGTCACACCTCTCATCAACACATACAAAAAGAATGAGCAAGAAAACACACACTAAAAAAGCAGAAGCCGCCACACCACAAAGGAGCTGAAATCATACAACCAAACCTGAGCATCAGATCCAACGAAACAACTCATAAAATAAAATCTCCACACTCAGTGCGATCCCATAAACATATAATCAGAGCCAAATAATGTTAGCACACGGACACTCAGACATCTAACAGGAAAAAACGCACACACTCATACAATAACTCTCGACAACACATGAACAACCAATACAAAACTCAACACAAAGGAAATCAATACACTAACCAATCAACAACCGCGGCGTGAACAAAACAATGGACGCTTCCTAGTTCACGAGTTTAGAAAGCTCTCGACACCCACTTGAAATAGAATATACAACAACCACACACAACTCTACTCACCAGAAGTGAACAATAAAGAACATCGAGACTAACACACACACTCACACCATCCACAACCTATCACTAGATAGAATCACATAAAGGCACACACTCACACACATCGAAATAATGGTCTAACAGAAATATAAGAACTGGGCTACCGGATAGATACACCACAAAAAAACCACACTCGGACATCACACAGTAAACCCCATACCGATAATCAGCCACATACATAGGCTAACAACTGAACACGAATAACACTAGACTCAACTCTAACTACTCACATAACAGATAAGACAGCTACGCTACTACCTAACACAATACCACAACTAAACCCACAACGTCACAGTCACCACTCACTCAAGTACCTACCTAACACCCCTTATATATAAACCACCCGCGAAAAATACCCCAGGAGACAACCACACACAAGCCCCTAACAACCACCGAGAACATAATTATCACGAAACTACAGCCTTTTCAAGACACAACAACAGACTCACCAATACACACTAATCACACAACTCAACTAACCTTACACAGAATCATATAATACAGAAACCGCCTGAAACTAACCACAACATACAGCACATACGACATACCAAACAAATATTACCCCACACAACCCCTCACCTCACCCCCCATATAATAGGCAGGAGTTAGAACAAGGATAACTCAAAGCCCAAGAACAGAGCGTAACTAAACCATAATAAATACAACGGGTGGTAGTACACAGCATTCACCACTAAAGCAACCAACGACAAATAATCACGTACAACCCATACACTCACGTTAGACGAAACAACGTAATATACCCAATTATATATAACATACCAATATAACCTAGCTCATAAATAGCATATCCAAACAACGACCCATAACTAATCCATACTACTACCTACGATAATATATATAGCACTATCACACTAATACTCAAACACACAAAAACGCGCCTCCAAGAAGCCGCATCACAACAATAATACACGTACCAAATGAACCCACAACCTAAACTCTACCCTTACTCCACCTATACCCCCCCACGTAACTACCTAAATAACTAAATCCACCCTCATAAGTAATAACCACAACACAACCATAACCATATACCACCGCAATCCAACAGTCACCAATATGATAAAGTAGAACTACACTACATAATACAGGTAATATATATAGATATATATATATATATATAATATATATATTATATATTATATATATATATTATATATATATAATATATATAATATATATATATATATATATTATAATATATATAATATATATATATTCTTTAAAAAAAAAAAACGATATTTATATAAACAAAAAAAAAATTTTTTTTAAGTTTTAATATAATTTAAAATTCTTTAATAAATACTGTTAAGCCTGTAATAATGAATATTTTGATGCTCAACTTCACATATTTAGTCTTATTTTAATGGAAGTTCATTTCTTTATAAAAAAAAAAAAAAAAAAAAAAAAAAAAAATTTTTAATTTTATAATATTTTTTAATTTAAAAAATTTTTAATTATAATAGCTAAAAAAAATTTAATATCTGAGACTGATAGGGGAGTGCAGGGGGTAGCTCTGATAGGGGAATGAAGGGAGAGGTAGCTCTAAGAAGGATCAATTTTTCAAATACTTTGAAGATGGTGGAGAGGAGGGATATTATGGGTCTGTAAGATGCTGGATCATTGGGTGCAGTTTTTGGTTTTAGGATCGATATTATGTGGGTGTGGTTCGAGAATGGGGGTATTATGTTATTTGACCAAGCAACATTGGATATTTGTTTGAGATGTATATTAGATATGTGGTGTGGGCCTTCAATTTTTGAGGTTCTTGATGAGTTTGGCCACTTCTGGGGGGTGAAATGGAGTTCTACTTGGTAAGCTTATAGTTTTTATTAAGCG
Source organism: Trachelipus rathkii (assembly GCA_015478945.1). NCBI lineage: Eukaryota > Metazoa > Arthropoda > Malacostraca > Isopoda > Trachelipodidae > Trachelipus > Trachelipus rathkii. Next base: position 6,188 of record JABUQX010016657.1, on the reverse strand, counting down.
CTTTATTAATTATCTATTTGCAGGTTCTGAGAGTTTGTAATATTTTTAAAAAATGGGACATGAGAATAATGCAGTAGGTTTTTTTATCAATTATTTTGTTTTTGTTTACAAATGGCTTCGTGGGTTGGAGGTGATTGAGTGTAAGACAAGTGGATTTTTTTTTCATAGTGCAGTATATTTTAGTGGTTTGTTTTATAATTTACTGATTATTCAAATTGTTTCAAGTTATTTTTTCTGTGTAGTTGTATCATTTTATTATGGTTAATACGCAAACGAGTCAGGATCACTTTCCTTTGCCTACACGAGAAGCTCGACAATGCGCAGTTTGGAACCTTGAAAATAATCAGCCCAGCAAGTATGCCAGCAAGAGGAATCCTTATCGAAAATGAGGATAGAAATAAGTGACAGGAAATCGTCTTGTTCGCAAGGTTTCAGGAAGGTATAATTTGCCATGTTGTCTTGAATACCCACATGAGATGGGACCGAGCAAAAAGTCTAATCTTCTTTCCGTTAATGAAGCAAACACACAAAAATCAAAATAACTCACACTCACTCTCACTAAAATAACTCAGACTCAAAGTCTCTCAACTCTAAAGCCACCTCTAAAATAAACACCTCCTCAACATTAAATAACCGACCTCACCAATCTGCAGGCGCTCACACTTAACCAACAACCCACACCACCTCCAAGAAACCGAGCTCGAAAACGAGCCCAAAGTCCCAAACGCACACATCTGTAATAGCCCAGACCCCTCTAATTTCAAATAGTACCAATACAATCTTCAGACTTGTACCATTATATCATCAACATTTTTATCTCTGACAATTCAATCACAACTCATATAATAATAAACAACTCAGTCAAACACTCACAAGAATATAAATCCAAATCCGTACAAAAATCAAATCAGACAATAAAACACTACAAAACCACACACACAACGAAGAACTCACACTTACTCCGACGCTGATAAACCTCTCACCCACCCCTACTCTCACACTCCCAACAAACAAATTACTGAAGACAATACTCCACTCATGGAGAATTCAACTCTCGTATACTAATCACCTCTCAGAAAACTTTATCCCACCTGAATATTACACCTTCTTAATCATAACTAATCAATATCCTCTAACTTAATATAATAGAAGAAACTATAATGTGGTCGGATCCACTTATGATCAAATCTGAAATCAATAATAATATAAAAAATCTCATATCATTGAGAACACAACACAACATAACACAACAAAATAAAAGCAACGAAAAACAAAACACCAAATAAGATGAGTGCCTGAGCCTCCACACCCCACCAATCCGCCACTCACAAATTTCTCACCCCCCACACGGGCCGAAATCGAAAGAGACCCACCAGTTTAGGGCCCGTGATTTAGCACTCACGTAAACTGACTCCTCCCGAAAACAACACCATTTACGTTCTCGCAGCTTCAAACGCCTCACACATACTACTCTCAGTGAAACAAACACTCCAAAGAAGCACCACATAATTCAACACACTCCATAAACAATTCTCAAACAAAAACTTTAACATAACAGACACACAATGTCCAAAAAAAACTAACTACCATTTGTTCAACACAGATGCACAAGATTCTGTACTCTCAAAGGCCACTCTCCCAATACTACACCGCTAACCTCTTATCCGACTACTTTATAAAACAAATACTACACAAGACCCTCCTCTACACACTCACTCACACACCGCAAACACTCACTCAACACAACACAACTCCTGCTCACGAGATGGAACTCCACACGAAGACGCGCGCTGAAATTAAAATGAAAGCGCAAACAAACACAACCAAACCGATAGTTGACAATATTTCTCTGAGCAAGCCACCACGCACCCACCACAGACACCAAACCCTCACCACCACAAGACTCCAAGGCACAACCGGTCATACACAGAAATCAGCGCCTCTTCTCCTGACACGATGTATCTCATTGCACGGGTGATATGTGGAACTCTGCTCACCATCAATTACTGCCTCACACATAATAAGCCAAACGCACCAACCCACCCTTCCGTCGCTCGCGAACGCGCTTCCTCCCTCAACTAACACATGTTAACACTCAGTATTTAGAAGGGCATCACCACACTGTATATATCGAGAACATACGAGCACGATGTATTCTATGCTAAATAACTCTACGTGGGTCTTGTGCACCGCACCTTCGTGATTTCAGGATAAGAGAGGTGCACTCTCTCTCATATATAGAATAGGACCACATCAACACTTGGTTATGCGATTGTATGTGATCACGAAAGCAGCTCATCGATGTAAAGTTCTCTGCGCTCCCACTAGCAATAAGATTCTCTCCACTACTCTCCTCAATGCACACCACTCACGCGTAACGACAGAATAAGCCTAGAGGCCAGTGTTGGAGCGTCTCTATTTCTCAGTCAAGTGCTCCTTGAAGGACCATATTAAGCAATACACAAGATACAATATAATAAATAAGCCTCACTACAAACGACCCTCACACAGTACGATACTAATAGTAGTATAACGGAAACCCCAGCTCACTACACCACGCAAATAGAGTACTCATCCCACTCAATTCAGACGCTTGACGCACAGTCCTCATCACAGGTATGAACGCTCTCTCACGACTCAGAAGAGTATGTCACATATTATATACGCGTCATCCAGACCGCGACACCTCTACACCACAGAACATATATTACACAGCGACCAACAAGAACACCACATAGCACGTTGTATATCCTCGCCTATACCAATTAGGAACACACACCCGCCAACAACATAACTGAGTCCCGAAACCACAACTACGAACCTGGCCACCCACATCTCCCGCTGACTACATCGAATGGCAGCCAGGATTAATCGCTACACACACCTCACTTGCCTGCAACAACTCCACTAAGCTCCACACACACAGAACGAACCTCATACACAATAACAGGTCCAACAGAAGACATCACCTCAATTAAGAAGGCCTAGCTCGTGGCGGGCAGCCAAAATAAAAAAGTAGACACACACAGTAATTCACACAATATACCGGCCTGAAGACAAGCTCAATAGCAAGACTAATATACTAGTAATATAGGTACTCACCGTCACTCAACTCACTAGACAGTCCACTACCTCAATAATCACTCACACAACAAAGAAAATAATCTCACTCTCACCACTCTATTAATAAATCTCTGCAAGAGATTAATATAAAAGCAAGAAGTCACTCCTATAGCGAAGAACGGTTCTAGAATCCGTATGACAACCACACCACACCTCTGACGCACGAACACCGAGACAAGATTAAACAGCCACTCGCGACAATTATACAAGCCATCGAAACACAAAACTCACAGTCAGAATTTGTCACAAGCATGAATAATAAGTGAGTCCACTCCCGCACAACAACCCGCAACTGAAGAATCCGAACACTACATATCCCACACAACTCTAATGTCAGTCTCTCACTCTCGGGATCCAAATCCAAAACTGCATGCATCCCCGACCCGATACGTGAAGTTCCGCGACGCCACTCAATATAAACAAATAAGAGACCACACCCAATAAAGAAATAAGACACAACACCGTATAGCCAACACACACAATATACGCAACCCAACAGACAAAGAGATTGCTGCACTAAAGATCAGCAGGAACAACAAATATATACACTCTATGTTTCATAAGCATAAACCAAATCGTTTCAATCTCCGGAAACACACCAAGCACTTAACGAACGAAGCCAAGGAGACCCGGCAGAGATCCGCCACGAATCAAGCACAGCCAATGTGCCCCTACAACCACAATCCACCTCCCACCCATCAGACAAAGCATTCCATCGACAACACACACCTCTTCGATACTACTATCCTTCAAATTTACCATCCTTGCCACAAGCCTTACAAAACAAGTCCAAGTTCAGTTAGCAAAACTAAATGTCATCCACTTAAACAAACCGCCAAATCCACACGGTGCCCTCAAAAAGAGCATCACCCACCCCCAACCACAAATTCCGCATTGTGCGACAGAAAAAGGCCCTTAAATAAACTCGTCAGAATCACACCACACCCCCAGCCACAAAGCCACCTAACGCTAGGCTTCTACCTTAGGTAAGAAATATCTTCCACACATCCCGACCAACAGCCCCCGGTGTTATAAATAAATGAATAACTCCGTAAAGTTGGCCCTACTGAAGGACGGAACAACACTAAATTACACTGACCTTCGCAACGTAACAGAAAAACACTGAACTTACCGCGCGGCCCAAGTAAGTAATCTCCATATGATCACCAAGCCCAAATACACCCAAAACCGACTTTACAACAGGGCCAGAATACTATAATGGTTTGGAGTGTAAACTGCTTTTACCATACACCTATTACGGTGTAGGCAAAGCTTATTTTTCTTCCAAAGTACGTTACTATAAATAAAGATCGGTATTTAGAGCTTATCAGTGCGCATCTTGAAGACTATTTTGAGCAATGTCAGGTAACCACATTTCAACAGGATGGTGCACCTGCACATACAGCCAAAATTAATCAAAGAATGGTTTGATTTTGTTGCTGTAGACTACATTCGTGATTGGCCAGGTCAGTCACCTGACTTAAACCCGATAGAGAACATTTGGAGCATCATAAAGCGTAAGCTTCCTGACCATGATATTTCTACAATACAAAAGCTTCAGGAAGCGATTAAGAATATTTGGTATAATTTAGAGCCTACAGTGCTTTCAAAAAACCTTGCTTCGGCTTCCACAACGCCTAACGCATCGCCAGAAAAACAAAGGATACGCCCACGACATTCTAAGTTAGCACCGCTCTTCTTTTTTAACTACATGCAACGAGCCTTTTATATTCAAGAGTGTATATCTACCGCGCCTAATATTATGGCCAAGACTGTATATTATATATATTATAATATATATATTATATATATAATATATATATATATATATATAATACATATATATAATCATTACATATATATATAAGGTTACTTTTCTGATCAGGACTCATTTTTGATCTTCGAGTCACTCGAGTCGCTGTGAAGACGCTTGCTCAATGGTCAGTACTTGAGTCGATTTAGACACACAGACCATATATATATATATATATATATATATATATAATAATATATAATATATATATATATTATATATATATATATATATAGATATAATATATATATATATATAATATTATATAGCTCGCGGGTGACTCGGCCCACCTCTTTTAACAGGGGTGACTTCGGTCCACTCTAAATAAACAAATATTTTTTTTAAAAAAAATTTTTTCGCTAATTTAATAGCCACGTGGTAGTACTACAAGTTTTATTTGGGTCATCTTTAATTCTAGAGAGTTTTTATATTTTTAAAAAAAAATATAATATATTAGGGTACAAAATTGCCCTTTTCAATAAAATTTCACTTTTGAAAAATGTGATTTTTTTTTAACTTTGTTATAAAATGAAAAAATTGTTTGAATGGATTTTATTATTTTTTCAGTCTGGTATAACACCTCGAGTATGTATAGCTTTAAAGCTGCGCAAGTAAATTTTTTTGTCTCCAAACCAGTATTAGTGGCTAAATCACAGGACCTAACTTGGTTCGATTCACCCCTCCGTAAAAATTGATGATGGGGTGAATCTCACCACCATTGTTTTTCGTATTTTATGTATTATTGACATTTTTATTACGTATAATTAATTTAAAATATAATAAAGTCTTATATTAAGTAAAAATTAAAAAAAAAAGAAAATTTATATAAAAAATACGAATTCCAAAAAGTGTCAAAATTTTTGACCGGAGAAGGGTGAATCGACCACCTCTATTTTTATTCTATTTTATGTATGCACTTATTGACATTTTTATTACATTATTTACTAATTTAATAATAATAAATAGTTACTTATTAAGTAAAAATTAAATATAAATTGAATTATTATACATAAAAGAGGAATGTAAAAAGATGACCCAATTCACCCATCAAGTGACCAATTCACCCCCTCCCAAGTTCAGGCTGAATGAGCCTTTATTAAAAACTTAATAAAACTTTATTATATTATTACATATTATTATTTCTTGTGTGCTTATTACCTACTAAGCCTTGAATTTCAGAAAAAAGAAAATTCCAAAACAAGTGCCATTAGGAAAGTCGGGAAGACAAGTTCTATACCATCTCTTCTCTGTG
>JABUQX010016656.1:0-36293 GCA_015478945.1 Trachelipus rathkii | reverse complement strand
GATGAGTCCTCCCTACAACTACACATGTTTATATACAGAGCAATTATATTTTCTAGACTATTATCGAAGCCTTCTTCTTCTCAATAAAATCTAGGCTTATTTGCCTTTTTACAGTTCAGGCAACGTTCGCAAACTTTAACCTATCGTATTTTAATTAAACTCCTAGATCCATCTTCCTCACTGACAACTTTGAAATAACTTGTCATCCTATTTCTGTAACAATTTCAATTGTTCACCACTCCCAAAAGTTATCTCTCCTTTCTATAACCTTACATTTATCGTCTATTTAAAACCTATCCAACTTCCCCATTTGTTTGCTTCAACAATTACACAATCTCTTGTTTCCACAACGTCGCTTGACCTAAACAACTGCCACACAACAAAGTAAACTGCAAATAAGTAATTGATACATCATTCCCACATATTATTGCTAATTTACCAAGGTTCGTATTCACCCATTCTGCAAATCTTTCTAAATTATGCTCCCCTTAAATTATTAGTCAATCTATGTCATTACAATATTAATAATGAACAGTATTGAACCCACGACAGTATCCTTGCGTGGTCACCACGTAGCTACATCGTGCCGAACTACAGTAGACTATTCACCCATTCGATAACTACTCGGTGAGGTCGTTCGACAATCTCCGACAGCCATTTTTTAATCCATTTAAAAGGTTCCCCTCACACCTCACGTCTATACCCCCAATACACATACAGCTCTAAGCTTTTCTTCCAATAATCTTCTTATGACTCGGACGTATTCATAGCATTTCATTTGACACAGCTCTAACGTAAACTGACATCAAGGATTATAATCACTATCCTACATCCAGTTTCCAAATACCACATTTCAAAAAAAATTCTAGCATAAAATTTAGTACAGAAACAATAATCCTATTTCTTCCTAAAACCCGTTGGAATTTTTTTTTTCTCCACCAACTTTGTAATGTTAGCCAAATCCTATAATCTTCTAAGATTGTGCAACATAAGCCATATTAGTTCTCGAGTATTAGCCTCAAAAATTTCTTGCCAAACTATAGACGAAGTCAACTTAATTGGTCTTGTAAGTTACTCGAACCCTTACAATCTCCTTTTTTGAAACATGTAAGCCCTATAATATTAGCAATCAAGTTATTTTACAAACCTTTCACTTCTTTTAAAGACTTATGAAGCACATTGTCAAAGTTCACTTCGAATGCTCTTTTTTTGCTAAATTTTTGAGATGAGCTGGATATTAACTTCTCCAGCGCGCCCATTATTTATTAAATAATTATCAATCTGGTAAAGCAACTTTCCTTCTTCATAGATTTCAAAGCTATCTAATGTTGCGCATAAAAAATTTTTCCTATGTCTCAATGGTAGGCGGGGGCAGGGGGGGGATGGAGCTGGAGGGTGGTGGCGCGTCGGGTTTAAAGAGGGAGAGCTGGGGGGAGCGTGGTGGTCGGAGGAGAAGGGAGGGGAAGGGGGAGTTTAGTGGTGTAGAAGATGTTTGCGGTCATATCACCACCTCGTCCTTGATTGTTAAATTACCCACATTAATGCGAACGGAATAAACCATGATCGATTATCACGCTTAATCGAAGCCTCCTTTTATAACAAATATTTGTAAAACTTCTTTAGAGATTTAATCTTATTACATTCACGAGCAATATAACTTTTCATAGTCGTTTATTAATACTAATATTTATCAAATTATCTACGATTATCCGTTTTCTTGCCATGCTTCGACGTACACTATGCTTCATTAACCTATTAAATTACCATTTATTCCACTGAAGTGAGAACGACTTCACCATAGTATATAAGCTCACTTTACTAAAACATCTTACTTTAATCAAAAGAATCCCTCTAAATTCCCTAAAAAATCTATATTATCATCACGATTCTACTCCGCCCAGATACCGAACAGACTTGACAATACTTGAACATCGGAGAGAGCTACCATCCACCGACGAGTTAACATAGCACTACAATATACAAACCTTATACGAACAAAAATCTTTTTTTTCTTCCTTGTCTTCAACTACATTTGTAAAGAAACGATCCCACCATTATCATTTGCCTTTCTGTTCAACTGTCTTCCATATCCAATCATACGACCAGCATATAAACTGCTCCTTTAAGCCATTAATATAACAATCTCGTTCTTAAAAATAAAATGTCGGAAATCTGCAAGTAATATTTGTTCTGTATTTGTTTCAAGGATTAATGGTAAATAATCATGTATGATCACTTACCAATGGGTTCATAACTCAAAATTGACCAATCAAGTACTCAATATAATAGTCTAAAATATCTGTTTCCCCTCGTAGCATCATATTTGAAAATGGACAAATAGTCTACCTCAAGAACTTTATATCATCGTTCCTTTTCCAGATATCTCATCAAGTAAACTATAGTCTGATATTTGGCATTTTAAAGTCTTCGTACAATTATTGTGAATCCTCTGAGATCATGCTCAATTACTTTATAACAAAGTACATCTCATTACTTGATGTGAGCCTGACATAGCATTTATTAAGTTCAATTAAATATTCGATGTTCTCCTATTTTAACACCAAGTAATCAATTTTCATTAACATCAGCTTATATTCCAAGCCTGAGTATTAGAAGATATAAACTAAATTATATTATTTAATGTAACATCTCATAACGCCACCCCCTTCCTTATAATTGTTCCTCATTTGTTTATAATTTTTATAAGCATAATTTTTAATATTGCTTATTAATTTCATTTTAATTTTTAAGTCCATTGCACCATTGTATCAATTAATCTTAATTATATCGTAATTTTCTATGTAAAAAATAGCTTTAATTCATTTTGTTCCGGATACTTCTTGCATTAAAGATACCGCTTGCAGTTTCGCACCATATCCGACGAGGGACTCATGACCATGCCCCGAAAAAAAAACCTCAGTTTTACCTCTAGCACACTGTCTCTCTGTCTGTATTTTGTTACCCTCCCTAAATCCTCGAGCTTCCACCCCAAGCCTCAGCCTCCGACCCCAAATCTTGCATCACCCAATGTTCAATTTCAAACAGTCAATGAAACCCCATCCCTTGCAAATTAAACAATTTTTATCAGTATTATAAGACTTCCCCAAAATGATTAGCAAAAAAGAGATCGTTTCATCTTCGCAACAATTCTTTCCAGTTGGTCTATGAAAATATAGCCTTGCTGGGGAAATCTTAACCCATAAATTACGAGGCCACAAACTTCACCAACACAAGACAGTTACCTGTTTTTTTCTATTCAGTGTTTTGAATTATTCTTCTATCATTGACGGATAAGTTCGCTTGACCACAAGTTTCCTTTTGTATACATCTCGATCCCAATCAGACAAAATACTAGACTATTATATCTTTTAACCTGCATGTTAAAAAATCCTCTTTTAAAAATTCGGATTTTTCAAAATATGCATTCTTCCTCCCTGAAACGCCTTTTTAATATTCTCCCCTCTTTGAAGGACTACGCAAATAAATTCTTTATTCATGGGTTACTACCATTTGAAGTTTCAATCAAAACGTTTCAGTTTCACATTTTGCAAATTCTAGAGGGAAAAGTATTCGATAATCGTTAGTTCAATTTAGTTCTAATTGGTTGAACTCATAGAGGACCTTCTAAATTGTCTTTTTCATTGTTCCTTCGATATGTCACTTTCTTTTTCTCTGTATTCTCTCCAGTCTAATCTATTTTTAAAAAAACATTTAAGCTCTTTCAGCCACATAAGTCCCCTGGGAAATCATGTTTAACGTTGCCTCATCAAGTCTTTTGTTTTAATGACTTAAGAATTTTGTTTAGGGAAATTAGTCCACATTATGTTTTCTCCTAATTACCTATCAACAGTTTAAGACCACATGATTGATGTTTTGACACATCTCTATATTTGTTCAAAGCTACGAAAGTAGCAAAACAGAAAATAAAACTTCTATAGCCAATGTAATTTTCAGGAGAAAGGAGAAAATCGGAATCGGAATACCATCTGCTAATATTACAACAAGAGCAAGTGCGGAAAGCGGTTGCAACGCATTGTTTTAAAACTTTAAAAACTTTAATTCCACCAAAAGCAAAATAAAATCTCGAAAAAAATATAATTTTAATAAAAAATCTCTGAAAAAAAAAAAAAAAAACAAAAAAAAAAAAAAAAAAATAAAAAAAAAAAATAAAAAACAAAAATTAATAAAAAATTCAAAATATATTAAATCTAATCAAAATCCTGTTTTATAATATCTATAAAAATAATAACTGATTAAACTAAAAAAGAATAATAAAATTTCTATACCATTAACTGGCTTCTCCGGTTACTATCTTATAATTTTCCTTTCATATCCAACACTTTAATTTCCGTAAGCAATTTAACACGCTCTTATCGAAGTTTGACAGCTCTAGTCATCGACTGCAAGAAGAAGAAGCGAGAAGAAGAAGGGCAGCGGAAACGAAGAAGAAGAAGAAGAAGAGAAGAAGAAGAAGAAGAAGAAGAAGAAGAAGAAGAAGAAGAAGAAAGAAGAAGAAAAAGAATAATAAACAAAACATCAAATTTGAAAGATGAAGAAGAGGGAAGAAAGAAGGAAAGAAGAAAAGAAGAAAGAAGAAGAAGAAGAAGAAGAAAGAAGAAGAAGAAGAAAGAAGAAGAAGAAGAGAAGAAGAAAGAAGAAGAAAGAAGAAGAAGAAGGAAGAAGACTATTAAGAAGAAGAAAGAAGAAGATAGAAGGATAGAAGAAGAAGAAGAAGAAGAGAAGACTAAGCAGAAGAAAGAAGAAAAAAGAAGGACGAAGAAGTAATTGAGGACAAAGTGAAAGAAGAAGACAGCAAGAGAAGAACAGAAGACTGATATAATTTTATAAAGGGAAGAGAAGAAGAAGCAACAAGAGGAGGAGCACCCGAAGATAAGAAGAAGAAAAGAAGAAGAAGCACGAAAGGCGAAGAGAAGCCGCAGGAGAAGAACGAGAACGAAGAGAAACGGATAACAGAATATATCACACAGCAAGAAGAAGATAGCAAGAAAGACAGAAAGAAGAAGAGAAGAAGAAGAGAAGAAGAAAAGAAGAGAGAAGAAGAAGAAAGAAGAAGAAGAAGAAGCGACTAGCGACTACAATACACAACAGACAGAAGAAGAAGAAGAAGAAGAAGAAGAAAAGAACAGAAGAAGAAAGGAAGCAGGAGGAATTGGAAGCAGCAAGAAAGAAGAAGAAGAAAGAAGAAAGAAGAACAAAAGAAGAACGAAGAAGAGAAGAAAGTGAAGAAGAAGAAGAAGAAGAAGCACAGAAGAGACAGAAGAAGAAGAAGGAAGAAAGCAAAAGAAAAGAAGAGAAAGAAGAAGAAGAGCCGAACATGAGAAACAGAGAGAAGAAGAAGAAAAGAAGAAGAAGAAAAGAAGAAGAAGAAGAGAAAGACTAGTAATGATATGGAGATCACCAATGAAAGATGCAGAGAGAAGTGAGAAGAGGTGAATGAAAATTAAAGTGCATAGGTTCCTGAATGGGACAAGAGACTTAAGATACTTTATGAGAATTATAGTGAAAATGAAATACCTCAACCAAATAAGGTCAAATAATGAACATTGTTTGATGTTATATTCTTTCCAACCTGTTCTGTATGGACTGAGACCGGGGCATTAAACTCTAAAAGAAACATAGAGTTGAGGGTCTTTATATAGAAATTGAAAGGTTTAACGAGAAGATATTTGTAGCAATAAAGGAATAGGATAGACATTAGAAAGTCAAGGATAAGGCGGATATGTGCATTGCAGAAATGTTTCGCATGAAAGAGCAAATCAAAGCAGGCTACTAAATGGATGACACGCTTGAATAAATAAATAAATATATTGATAAAAACGTTTTAAGTCGAAATGGTAGCAATTAGATAGAAGGAGGCAGACCAAATGATGGATGGATTGTGAGATGAAACGAAACTGCTATTACATAGGCAAAAATCTAGCATGTATGAACGAAAGTTATTTATAACGCGGTAGATAGGATCACTAAGTGGAAGAGTATTAATTCATGGAAAAGTCAGTCATACGCCGCAATTAATTAAAACAAAACCTGAAACAAATTCAATATAAGCTCAAGATCTACTTAATATATAATAACTATCTATATATATACTATACTAACATATTAACTATATATATAAGTATATATTATATACCTAATTTATATATATATATATAACTATATAGATATATATATATATAATATATATATATATATATATATATACTACTATCAGATATATACTATTATATATATACTATCACTACTATATATTAACTATATATGTTATATATATATATTATATATATATTATATATATATACTATATATATATAGTTACTATTATACAATAACATGATATACGTAATATATATAATATAGTATACTATAAATATTATATATATTTATTTCTGCGGACAATTATACTGCCTTAGTGGCTAAGAATTCAGAAGGGCATATGTATTTGTGAAGGAAGTTGAGAGGAGGTGGGACCAAAAGGGTCTTAAATAAATCCAGTACGAGCTAAAGTTAGTGATTACGAGGAGAGGAAACAGATGAGGGGCATGGGTTAGAGATTAGAGTAGGAGGTGTTGATCAGTTTAGAAGAAGTAAAGGTTTTCAGATATTAAGGGATGGATTTGGAAGGAGGGATGAAGTAAGAGATAGATCACAGGAGTAGGGAAGAAGGAATGAGAGCATCTGGTGATATGCAGCGGAATTAATGGAAAGCCGGGATATCCCACCATAAAACCTTACAGATAATGTAATGTATGACAAAAATATGATGTTCCAACGTATCTATATGGTGTGAACATGGGGTGAATCTAGCGTCCAGAAGAAGTTGAAGTGTTTGAGATGAAAGGGTCGAGAGCGGTAGTGGGGTTATTAAAAGGAAAAAAGAGAAGGGGGATTCAAGGGAAAAAAAATAGGTTATAAGAATAATGTGATGTGAGAAATTGTTGGCTGAAGCAAGAGCGCGAGAAGGAATTTATATCATGGCTTTGGAATTCTGTATGAGACATGAGGAACAGAGGGTCGTAGGAGATTTGGGGGCGTAGGGATAGAAGAGAGAGGGCGAGACCAGAAGAAAGTGATGGATGGAAAAAAGGAAATGTGAAGAGAGAGGGATAGGTGGAGAAATGGTGAGGTGTTGTGCGAGATGATAGAATGGAATGGGAATCGAGGTGGGTGGGGGCGAATGAATGTTAAATATAATTAGGGAAGCTGCACGTACCACTACCCCGCTTAGTCTTTTATAAGTGTTAAAATAATAATATAAATAATAATAAGATATTATATATATTTTATTATATATATATACTATATATATATTATATAAAATATATATATATATAAATATATACATATATTATATACTAAATATAATATAAAATAATATATATATCATATATATTTTATATATATAATATATATATATATATAATATATATATATGATATTCAGTACGATCTTTCACCGTTGGATAAGTGATGAAATGAGAAATAGGTAATTAATGAACGTTTGAAAGATGGTTTGCTCCACGATCCGAGGAAAATAAGAAATGATTTTGAAGTCTTTGCCAGACGCAAGGTTTAAAACGAAATAAACTTCAAGAATGAAATCCGTGATGATAACGTAAAGCCAAATATGTAAAATATTGTATATTTTTATAAAAGTGTTAAAAATGAAAAAAGGAGAAAAGATTTTTGATATTTATTATGGGGATCGCAGTCAAGCTTCAGCTGGTAGTAGGAGGTCTAGAAGACTGCTAATTACAGAAATAGTTACTACCGTTCTAAATTATGAGTTTACGAAGAGGTACTTTAAAAACAAATGATGTTCAATTATCTGTCCATTTACTACTAAATGAAATTGCTCATGAAAAATTGGTATATTTATGCGATGAGTCCTGAATCGTGGTTTATGGGTTGTACCTTCCAAATATTATACGGTTTTAACGTTAATTAAGTAACTACGTACATTCATTTAAGTATTGCTTAAAAAAATTCAGCATATAATTATTTCTTAATTACTTTTTTTGTTTCTGAATTATAAAATAAAGCGCAACTTGAAGTTCTTGCTATAAAAGAAAGGATCAATTTGAAGTTACAACTATAAAATCAAGGATAAACTTGAAGTTCCACCTATAAAACAAAAGTTGAATCCGTGCCTGCATTTATTTAAAGTTTAGACAAATGTTTGTCATTAATATATTCTTTTGTCTGTTTTTCGATATTGCGAATTTTGACATCTGTTGTTTGCTGTAAGCTGATGCATAACCGCTCCTGGAATTTAAGTGATCAAGTGACCTTTTTCGGTAACTCTGGTTGTTGGTAACAAGGAACTTACAACAGTCATCCCGTGGAATGTTGCAGTGAATTTTATTGTGCTTCAACGTAACAATTTAAATTAACTACTTGAATCTTGTTGAAAATATCGATATGACTTTAAATTATATATATACGATTGTATTTCGGTGATCTCACAAATTAAGATATTTTTAGCTAGGTTGTAAATATTTTAGGTACAGTTTGAATTATTAATTAATTATTATACTATTATTTAGAGAATCACTGCTGTTTTTCTTCTTTATTGAATATTATAAACAGATTAAGGTCAAATCTTCAACATTTAAATAAATCAAACAACGCAGAATGGGAAACCATTACAATATATATATATATATATATATATTAGATATAATAATATATATATATAAACTAATATAGATAATATATATATATATTATACAATATATATATATTATATATATAATTATATACTCTATATAATCATATATTATATATATATAATTATATATATATATTAAAAATAACAAAGCCAATAAAAAGTTGAGAACCAACTAGTCAGTAGGTTCCCCAATTTTAATGGGCGCACCCCAAAAAAAAAAAAAAAGATACACACACCAAAATCTTTCACAGATATACTATATATTATAATAACATATATATATAGTATATAATATATACTAATATATATAAATATATATATACTATATAATATAATATATGTTTTATATATATACAGGCTTATATAATATATATAATATATGTTTAAATCATTAGGAATTCACCATACAGAAAAGATGCATTCACCGATACCATACCGATGACTCTAATTTTTACCGGTAGCGATTACCGATACCCATACTTTAATTAATATAAAAAAACACTACACAAGAAACTCACCCAAAGAGCTTTTATGAAATGGCACTTTTATAACACCAGAAAAATGCATATTCCCTGTACAAAACCAATACTTAGCTTCATTTATATTTCAATTTGTGTGCCCAAGTATATTTATTGTATAAATTAAATTCATACCTTTTAAGGAATATATAATTTGCAAAATATAAATATTAATAACTTTATTATGTTTTGTGTTATTTAAAAACATTAAATTTCCATTTCAAGTAAGTATTAACAACGTTTAGCTACTAGCTTTTTGTTTAACAGATTACTAAATTTACAAAGAAGATTCTTTAACTAGCACCAATAAAAATATCAAAAATAGATTCAAAGAAGAGACCTCAATAATAATCCAAAAACTTAAATAAAAAAAACGCTATTATCAAGACATTAAGATAATAAAACACTCCTTTAAGATAGATATCATAAATACTCAAATTCAAAAATTCACAAATTGTGATGCCAACAAAAACATTAAGCTTCACTAGTATCTGGGCGAGAAACTGTTCTTTTTTGGGGACTGCCGTTGTTATACCATTCCCTTACCTAAAACCCCCTACTAATACTTATATAAACCCGCTCCTCTTCGACTGATGAAAGCTACGTGTTTAAAAAAATTTATTTGGCCTGCAACGGCAACTATAGAACTTCTCAATTGCGGTAAACAAAATCTAATTCTAGGGCCCCATGTTCATGCCACCTCATGAACAAGGATCTCTATCTGTATATGCCGAAGGCATCTCACTGCTGCGTAGGGCCCTTCATCCTCCTCACTTCTCACAGGGACGCACAAATTTTGAATCTTCACCAGAGATGTAACATCTCTTAACGAGAACTTCGCCTTATTCCAGCCATCAGGAACTCATCCTCATCTCATTACTTAATACTCTTAACTTCGGTGCTCCTTAGATGACTGGTCTCCTTTCAATGTCCGTTTTTTCACCTCAAGGGTCTCGCCACTTCAGGTGTATGGGATTCCTCTCTGGAATGTGAACTGAGATGTCAATGAAATTCTGGCCATGAACCTTATCAAAGCTAACATATCCAAATCATCTTCAAGTAGGTTTATTTGCTGAAAAGCCACCTCTCATATCAGTGCGTTGCCAGGGCTGCACAAGATAGCGCTTCACTTCTCGTGATCACTCTTTTTTTTTTTTTTTTTTTTGTAACGAGTAGCTCTCGGTTATGCTATTTAAGCATTCTAAAAGTGGTTCACCGTCGAAGATGCCATTCTTGGTTTCAGCTAGCTAAGGAATTCCTTATTAGAACCTTTTATTTATTTATTTTTACAGTTGTCACCGCCGCCCACGGGCAGAACCCTTTTGATAAAAACCTTTTTTTCTCAAATCGTTTTTTTCATGAAAAAAAACAATGTTTTTTTCATTTTTTTTCGTTTTTTCAGTTTTTTTCATTAATTGTTTTAAAAATATAAAGAGTCTAATATGATATATTCCACTTGAGTATTTTCATTTTTCAACTACTCAACGATGCCAGAAACCAGCACCCCTTCTCCGAATTATTATTTATTTAAAATAGCAAAACTACCATTCTCTTACTATTTTATCAATTCGGTTTCGTTTACAATTTACAGTAGTTCTGTAGCCTTCATACTGCTGTTCTTAGCTTTCCATCTTACTTAATTTAACCTATGACATTTTACCTGCATTCACTACTAACAATTAAATTTACTTCAAATATTAATGCTAATATTAATATTATATAGAAGAGTCTGAATGACAAAACTCAAATGTGACTTAAGGGATCGAAATGAACCAATAATAAAAATTGCAAATTAAAAAAGTATACCAAGATTGTAAATGAAGCAGGGATGAGTGAATTGACTAAATTAAATATTTAGCATTTTGCAATTATTACAATTTGATTCACTAATCACTAGTGCCCACTCCCCAGACCCCAGTCCACATACCTGAGTACTGACTACCCTGTGCTTCGTGACTACTATCGTCAAGCCTCATTATCACTGGCTCAATCAGCCGTAGATCACCACATTTAATTTTGATATAACTTATTAAGTTCTAATGCCATTTGATGAGAGGAGTATGTGAGAATGACATGGCGAAGGAGCAGGCGGCAGAACCAGACCTCTTAAGCTTCGTATGCATGCACTTAGCATATATAACCTCTCTCTCAGCAGCGCCAAACTTTTCACGAACCTTCCCTATTCTAGATTCATGAGCATATACAAATAATAGTCCTTTGCCACCGTTCTACACGAACCAAATTTCTATATTTTTCATGAGGAGCCTTTGACCAACCTTTACTTTCCTAAAAAGTACCGAAGGTACATCCGACTTTTTTGCAACGTCGGCATTTCATGAAATTCTGATTACAATATTATGATAAAAATTGTTACTGATAAGCTAGAAACAAGAGTAAGAAAAACACATTGAATGAAGCCACAAACAAATATTATGAATATATAAAAATATACTGAATATAAAATAAAAATATGGAAAACCCATAAACAATTGAACACAAACTCAGGAAGCCGTTCACCTTGTAGGAATTGAACCAAAAAGTCAAGTTAGAGTAATTGCATAACAAGTATTACACTAGAAATGCTTCAAAAATGACTACGAATCTCCACAACTTACATGAAAAACCACACAAACGAAAAATAACAAATTCATTTACTTGTTTTAGTCAGGGCTGTGTTTTCATGAAAAAAACCGAGCATGTCTTTTTCCTTCCCCAACCTAGCATAACCCTCATTCAAGAGAGGGTGTGAACGCCTCCACAAATCATACCTAACGCAAAAACTACCGCAATAAAGCCACGACGCACCCTTTAAAGAGGGAAATTAAACCTGAGAGTAGGAAACCAAATGATCGGATATCAAATTTCCACAGAACAGATTGCGTGACAGTAAAAGTAAAGAAGCAGCCGCACTGCAAACCAGTTCTGGGACGTTACTAACATCAGCACAAAACTCATGCATGTGACGACACAGCACCCCTAGTGCTACAAGGGGTCATAAAGTAGGTGTAGCGAAAGTGGATATTCCCCTCAGGCACTTCCTCTACATACCTACTAAAAAAGCGATAAGCATCAACATCACGCCTGCAAAAATAAAGGGTCAATTAACCTATAAATTAAGGACAGTTTATAAGTCTTTTGCTTTGACTCGACCCTATCCAAAAGCCGGATGAAACCAAAGCCCCCGCCCCTCACAAAATAGAGCACATACTTCATACAAGGCGGATGCAGAACCCTTTATAGTTCTGGAAGTAGTAACTAGAAGAGCAAAAAAAAGTCTCGCCTAAACACGAACTCCAGCTTGTATGATCCACAAATTGTATTTGAGGTTTTTCAAGTTTTGCCAGTAGGCAATACTGTTACTTTTCACAGGAGAGACGAGAGAACCGTCGAAAGAAGGAAAAGTTAAGGCTTAGAGAGAAATGTCAGAGTTTGGGTTTCTAAAGAACTTAAATTATCACAGAGCCTTCAGACGACCCAACCTGAAATTCTATCCAGATGTTTGAATTAGAATCGGAAATTATTAACAACGGAGCCACACTTCTAGAATTAAAAGAACAGGAGCAGAATTCGAATATGAGTTGAAGAATCAAGGTCAAGTCATCATATACTGATGTGGAGTATAGCAGTTAGATTGCAGTAGAAGCTCATTGAGAAAAGCAGGAATAATGTGGAGATTCAGAAACAGACACGCCTGATAGAATACCACTATTTACAGAAAAGAAGAAGTCCGCGCCCTTAATCAACAACCCCACCCGCAATTTGAAAGAAAGCTAGACAAAAGTAAGCAAAAAAAGAAGAAAAACACAAAACTGGGAGTTGTGAGAGCAGTTGACGATTAGCCATCACCCGATCTCAACACAGTTTTGGATAATGTCAGCGCCACCACACATGTCTTCCCTCTATCCTAAAGGGCGGAAAAACCATAAAATCTGACTTACTTAGAAAGTAATATCGCCCGTAAACTCCTAGCACCGAAACCCTACTGCAATTCAAGAAAAAAGAAAGGAGATTCCCAGATGCATCTAAAGACAGTGAGAGTGAGAAGGTTCAAACTATCTTAGAATAGAATACAACAGTTGAGAGCTCTAGGCGATAGTTAAGAAAGATCAGAAACAGTATCATTTTTCGAAATAGGTTGACAATATATCGTGCTTCACACACTGACGTGAAAGCTAGATCATCGAGGCATCAATAATCATACGTTCGATAGCGAGGCGTCGTCAAGCACGCGAAGTACACACTTACATCAAAACTGAGAGGAGGCGAATACCATCACTGACTCATCCGCCTCCAACTTCATATGATTCAGGACCTCATCACCCGATCAAATGAAAATTATAGGTAAGAAGCATAGGACACCTCTCAGATGAGAAGAGAGCAAGAGAGAATACCCAAATCCGCCTCCAGTGAATTAGTAGGAAAAAGAAGCCAAAAAGATATTATTGCCTTTTCACTGATAGAACAAACAGAATGTCAAGCGAAACAATGTGAGGAAAAGCATGATATTAGCAGAAGTCAGAATATGTCTTTGGCAAAGCAGAGGAGAATTTTCTAAACGACGAACAAGGGCACGGTCAGTCCGCATTTTCCACGTTAATAGTAAGTCCCTCTTGCTCGTCTATGAGTTATCCTGCAAAACGATCTAGCTGTAATTGAAAATGTGCAAGTATGATAAGCTTCTAGAACGAGGAACTTTCCACACCCTCCGAATAAATATTATCTGTAGCCTAAAGACACGAACAAAGCAACAGATCAAACTCATGATTTGAGGAGCAATAAATCTCTCAGTCCAAGCAAGAATAACCTGCTCATCCCATTACACAAATTACAATTCCCCACTTTATCGCATGAATTCTTGAATGCGTCTTAGACACAAAGCTAGCCATCTTCAAATGTATATTAGCTAGAAGCAACGCTAATCGCCCCAATCGCGCCCCATCAACAGTGCCAGAAAACGCATAGTGCTGGATGATAATGTGCGAGAGAGTATTAAAATTAAGTGATATAAGTTGTGGTCAAGATTACTATAGCGACGAATTGCTGTATTGAGAGAGAACATACTCAGTAGTGAAAACATTAGGGTCCAAAGCTTAGTGTTCAAGAAACATCTGTTGGACGAATCCCAGAATGTCTAGGCTATTCAAAAGCAGTTGCTCCACATCGTTAGAATACTGAATATTCGCCTTACTCCAACTTAAATATCATACGAGAGGAACCAACATCTCATTATGTGTACATTGAAATCCCCATAAAATAGAGGGACCTCAGTATTTGGGAGCTATGAGAAGAGTATATAGACAGTCTGCTGCAGAATCATTAATGTAATCAAAAAGTCATGAAAATCTGTCGTGCTTCTCGACGCGCTCAGCAACTGAGTGAGCAGAAGCATAAGATAGTGTCACAATGTAGAAGCGAAGAAAGATCTTTAACAGCCCCAAATACTCGAAGTTCGGACATGTTCGAAGATTCTCGAGATAATTATAAGGAATGTTACCATATTTACCAAAGCACATACTCCATCCCTTCTAACGGAAATCTATAAGCATAATAAGTCTACATACGTTACATATATACAACGAGCTATCGAAAGGCATGAATATCTAGCCATCTGAGTGCTCCAGACAAGAGCATGAACAATTAGGTAAGATTAGAGATATATCTCCTAGGATGCAGAGTTAGAGTGCAAGCCAATGATGTTGGTAAACAAAAGAAAGCCACGCCTTGCAAATCTGCTATCATACACCCACACGCAATCATAAAAAAAAAAAAAAAAAAAAAAAAAAAAAAAAAAAAAAAAAAAACAAAAAAAAAAGAACACAAATAGCACAAAAACCAAAAGGAGATATCGAGGGAAAATTATAAGTATGGCGAAAAACCTTAAATTTAATTAAAAAACGATAAAACCTATTTTAACAGCAAAATCTAATAACATGATAATAACTCCCAGATTAAGTTCAAAAACCACTCACTCACTTCACACCCTCTGCACCGAAATTTCGTATCAAAAAAAAATAACATACCTATTCACAACAAAAAAGTAGATAAATCTGTATATAAATTAAATAACAGGTGTAACAATAATAGGTAAATTTGGCTTAGAAGACACAAGTTGAAGACGACAACGCTAAAAATCCAGCTAAGTTAATAAATTAAATCGAAAAAAAAAAAAAAACATTAATCTATATATTATATAAATGTTTTCGATAACTAATTTTATTATTGAATCTAAGTTTCTCATAATTTTCACCCAATAAGTAAGAAGTATCGGCTAAGTATCGGCCATTTTAATCCGATACGGATTACCATCAAAAATGCCACATACTACGGATACTATAAACTTCGGTACGTACCCATCCTAAAATATATTATATAATATATATATTTATATAAATATAAATATATACTATAACTATATATATATATATAAACATATAATATCTAAATATTATATATAAAATATATATATATAATGTATAATAATTAATACATATATATTTAATTTAATTGCATACTAGTATAATATAATTATTCTCTATAATATATTCAATATATATATATATATATATTCTATATATAGTTAAAAAAATAAATAAATACAATTAAAGGTTTTCTTCAGCTGTGCCACCCCCTGATATTTTTGAAGACCCCACCCCAAAGGCGTGCGCGCTACCCAGTTTGAAACACCACTGCATATATTGTAGTCAAGGGACTGTCAACATGTTAATAAAAGATGAAAACTGAGTATCATCTGTAAGAAATAACATTTATAAAAGAAAATGCTATAAACCACTTTGCCTAGAAGATAGATAAAGGGTAATTTAATTACTTCACAAATACTTTTAAACCAACATAAAAAAATTCAATGTTAGTAAAACAGTGCTGAGACTCTCCACCTTCTCTACCTGGCTACAAGAGGAGATCCACGCCACGTCTACCTCTATAACCTGCCATTCACATACTTACCCGGCTACACGCATTTAATTTCCACGTCGTTGAAATTCATCTCTCTCTTCCTATAATTTAGCAATTTAGCAAAATGGATTGCGAAAGCCTTTTTTTTCCTTGATTCTTAATATATCTTCATCGTATGTAAAAAATTCTTTAAATTTTATTGAAAAGATAAATCCTATTTTATGATCTTTGATGTGACCTCTTTTTACCAGTATCTCAGTTCCACTTTTCCTTCGATGGCTGAAAATATGCTTAGATTACTCTTCTTTTGAGCTGCCTGTGGATGTTGATGTATTTTTATAGTATGTAGATCTCTTCGCTTATCAGTCATATTTTTAATAATGAGTTTTATATTCATTTCTCAGGTTCAAGTGTGGATTCTCAGCTCTCCTTTTCTGAGCAACATTTTTTGTGGAACTTATTGAGATTAAATTTTTCCAGAACATTTTAGATGATGATTTTGCCACTCTCAGATATATTGATGGTCTTTTGCAGATTTTCCCAAATTTATAAATCCACATAGGATTATTATTGATCTTAACAGCAGCGTTCCTTAAATTAATTTTACCTTGAATTTGAAAAGATAACATACTTCCATTTTTGGATGTTTTCTTAATTAGCAATGCTATTTACTAATTATGTTGGTAATGTTGAAATATTTTTATATAAGCTTTTAAGAAAGGCGACCCATGCCGAGAGTTATGTTCACTGGTTTACATGTGTCTCATGTAAAATTTGATAGTAAATTGTTTTTTTTTTTTTTTTTCTATTTAATCTTTGAAGGGCCAAAATACGGATTCTGTACTCCCTCTCTTCGCCTACTGTTATCTTTCAAGAGGGAAAAAATTATATTAATCCAATTTTAGAGCATTATCCATAGTAAAAGGCTAAAAATTTTTAATCCATGTAGGTAGCTATGTCCTCTATTACCAGAAGGTTAAGGATATGAACACTTACACAAAATCAGAAAAAGAAAAAATTTCATGATATTCTGTCATTTTACTCTTGATAATTTAAAATTGCAAAAAAAGTTTTAAAAATATACTTTAAAAAGTTTGATAGAAAATAACCAATATTGCATAAATGTATAAGGCACTATCCAACAGCCGTGGTTATGATGGCATGATAAATAAATTTTTTTTAGAATGAACAACACATACCTTAATAAAAGTCTTCTCTGGATGATTTGTAGCATGATCACAAAACTCACCAATTTCAAGAGTCTGATTCATCAATAACTGAACATCCAAACCTCACACTATCTGTTCAATAATACGTGTTGTAATTCGCACGTCAATCAAACTTTACGCGTGTAATCAGTTTATTCGAATTTCGAGGTTGCTGCGACAAACACTCATATCCACAATTTATAACCGAATATTATTTATGTATTATTCCCTATCATGTACTCTCAGACACAGGAATTTTGTAGTTTTGATCTAGACTCTCCATTCATAATTAATTAACTAGATAATCTAAAGCGGTGTTTATTGTAAAAAACTGATATATAGGTATAAAGATAACGATAGATGATAATATATGAAAGAGGATCGTAAATTGATAAGGTAAACTTAAGGAGTAGAATATAGGAAAGCCTACTCCACATTCTGGAAGCGAAGCGCGAAAAAGGGGATTAAAGATAATATGATGAAATTAAAGGGAGAGGTATAGGTAGAATAGATTTCGGCTTATAATATATGTAAATTATAATAATAATTGAGAAAAATATAGAGTATATACGAGTAATATTGTAGGTGTTTATGATAATATTATAGAGTAATTAAATATATTGGAGGTGGTAGTAGTGTATGAGTAGAGATAGTATAATCTAATCTTGAAAATATTATCTAGAAAAAATATTAAAAGTACTTAGAGAGTAGGTAGTTATAATATGAGAGATAGTATTAGATAATATATAATATGTGATGTTAAGGAGTATTATTGGTATAATGGCTCGACTGAATAAATAGAGATATATATATAATAGGTATATTTTGGGAGATGAGGTTCATTATATATTTATATAAAAAGTAGATGAAAGTAGTAATGGGTCTTAAGCAACTCCGATGCACCCAACCATGATTTGTAGGAATGAAGAGATGTCGTAGTCAAAAACCAGGAAGCAGAATATAGAAGGTATAGTAAGAAGAGCATGGACAGCTAGAAAGTATTAAACTATTCAGGTAAGCACCCTGCCACATGAAGAAGCAACTGCCAGTATTGGGAATTCGACTGTCATATGTGAGCGCACCTACTACATAGACTAGATAAAAGCATAAAATTGTAGATTACTAAATTTTTGCTCCTCTCTCTGTGTCATTTTCTATCATTACAGCCGTTGTGTTTCTCAATGCAGAAGAGTTTGATGCATGATCTACATACTCTAAACCACTTCTAAATGCACTGTTCTTCAATGGTATGAACAATTCGAGGAGGATCGCTTTGAGGGTAAAATCACGTCGGCAATAAACTCTTCAACCCAAGAATACCAGCATAGATCTCCCTACAAAACTCACACTTGAATACTAAGTTTCAACGTATTTGGATTGAGAGGCAACAGAATGACGCTTCCATTTTCGGATATTTAGAAATGCTTAGTAATTGTATTAGAGGAATATATCTTGCTTATCTATAATTAATCTATGTGGGATGAAGAGTATAGCTAGACAGAGGGAGTGAGTATTGAGTGATTCGGCAATCTGTATCGAGATATATTAAGTACAAAATATTCTAACTAATTGAACACTGCAACTTTCTCGTAGGATAATCTTCTTCATCTTTTAGTGCTTTATAGTTGGTATCCTATTCTTTGAGGTTCTGGGCTAAGACTGCGTCCGGGTGTCTGTGTGCATACAGTGAGTCACTGAGCATAGTGTACTGAATAATTTCGGCTTGAGCTCGCGGAACTCACGTCTGTCCGTTCTGATGATGTACTTTGGTCGTGGAGAGAATAGGGATGAGTTTGGTACTCCATGTTCCTATTATCTTTTCTTCATACTCAAATTATCTATCATGAAAAAATAAATGAGAGAGAATATGGGAGAATAAATAAATAACCATTTGAAGATCATTAAGATAAAGAGTCTAAGAGAACAAGAAAATAAAGCATGTGTGAAGTAATAATATAGACGAATACTACATATATATAGAAGTTTTTATATTTAACGTATGTCAACACTCTTATCATGTAAGCCGACAGAGGTATGTTATGAATCAGCAATACTAGAGAGATAATGAGGAGAAGATATAAAAGGAGTTAGATATAGGGAAAAAAAATATAAAGATATATAAATAAGAGTATAAATTCAATCTTTATTAGAAGTGGCAAAACGGTACTAATAGCCTGTAGACAAAGACGCGCCACAAATCACGATCATTGAACTATTTACACGTGTGAACGAACACGTTCAAGATTGACATACCGCTTCCTCTGCGCGATCGTTGTGGTACATAACGCCTGTGGAGACTTACAGCTTGCGACGGTTAACAGACTGTAAATCAACGCGCCTTGCCGGCGTCGCTGTTCGCCCCCATGCCACTGCGGTTGGCAACCGCTCACTTCAACGAGTCGCGTTAACAACCATAATTGTGTGAGATAATTGATTAGCAGTTTAGTGAGCATATTTTGGTGGAGATATTGAGGACGATAAAAAGGACTACCATGTGGTTGTGTATGTGCCTTGGTTATATTCTTAATGATCTAATATGGTGGGGTTAGCGTCGTACACACCGAAATGTACTTCGCTCAGAGGGTTGAGGCCTGGCAATTGTAGGGTTGGGATGATTATGGAGCGATATTAGGAGTCCTTGGATGGGTGACATCAAGCACAGTCTAAGAGAGCCAAGTTAAATTTTGATTCAAGTATCTTGCAATCTATCAGCGGCTCACCTCTTTTTCTACCTTGGTCTTATTGCCTATACCGCTAATCCACAATACTCAGTAGTCAGTCCGACTTTCTTTCTCTGAGCTTATCTACTACGATCCTTCATCCTGTTGAGCATAGATACTAACTGGTATATTTATTTCTTCTTTTTTGTCTTCTTCGAAGGCAGAGACTTGGTTACGAGAGAGTTTGGCAGGTGCTGTGATAAAAGTTGAGGGGCTTGAAAGTAAAGGAACCCGCAGAGTCCATAAGGGAGAATGAAAGAAAGTGTCGGATCGCTCTCGAGATCAGCAACAGGCGGTTGGAATGGAAAACACTCTGTAACACCATCTATTGTAGATATCAGATGAAAGTTCTAGTTAATGAAGACAATGGTGGTTCTGAAAGATCAGAAATCAGGAAATATATAACACCTTAACTGGTAATCATGTACCTATGATGCTAATTACGAAAATATTTCGCATTAAGATAGGATTATAATGCCGGAAATCAGAATCTTAAAACCGCTGACAACTGCGAACGCCGCAGACAGGCTACCGGAGCTGCCGTAAGCATAATGCAGATACCGCGAAGCATGAACAACAAAGCTTATAGTTTTGGAGCTCGTCTTCAGAGACTCCGCTCGAGAGCATCTATTAGGCATAATATCCCAGGTCAGGCTAAACATGGTCAGGTCATGCGTTCATCTAATCATATATAGAAATACCTTCTCTCTGCCGATGAGATGCTAAGGCGATGAAAGGAAGATAGATTTTAAAAGCCTGTTCGTGCGCTAAAGACAGAATGCGGCGCTAATAAGTGGCATAGAGATAGCTCAAGCTAGTAGAGCTGGGAATGTTCTGACATCACCTCACTACCCAACCCATGGCGCTGAGGTCTGAATAAAATTGTCTGGCTAATGTTGATAAATGGGCTCCGAAAATTATTATTCTCTTCATACCGGTGGCTCAAATGGTTAGACAGTCGACGGAGTAGAGCAATGTCAGCGTCGCTTGGGTTCGACAGTACTAAGTTCGGAAAGGTCGCTAGGTAAACAATTGTGTAACTCCGATAATGAAGCAACGCTTCCCCGCTCAACTTGAAATAGAGGCTATGCGCCGATGATGAAGTGTGAAATGTAACTTGTTAGAATCAGGAAACAATCTCCAGCAACGAACGGCAGCCTACTATATTTAGTTATAACTTCAAAGACATGGAATATATAATATCTTAGGGGGTTAGTTGCATCACATGAGCTTAACTGTGGAGTATATAAGCCTGATATATAGATATATAATACACATTATATTATATAGTTTTGATATAAATAAACATGTGTAACTTATCTAATATATATATATACTATTAGCTTAAGACGCTAATTATTATTATTATACGATGATGGAAACCCCAACAGGAAAATAATTCCATATTTTACTAATTAAACAATATAAATATAAATAATAATACATAATAAATGAATAAAATAATATACTAAGAATAAACAATAATAAATATAGATACCGAACACGACAGAATCAAGCGAAAGGGGAAATAATCATGCTCATTACTGTGTTTAAGAATCCGGAGAGAACAAGATAGCACCGAAATCATATTTTCGTAACCAGAGGAAGCGTATTATTGGCAAAAAGAGAAACGCGATATCGACGAGACGTATACTCATGAACTACTGATTATTGTGACTCACACGTAATAAAAAGAAACAAATGGATTTCAAGTAGATTTGCGCTGTCTCTATAAGATAGCGAACGAATAACGGATCCCTCGTAGAAGATAGCAGAATATATAGCTCGAGAGCTTATTTGGATATATAATTTTGAGAGATGAGTATTGGATGTAATAAGTGGGCCAGAAAATTAGATCGATATAGAAAGCTCTTGCGGAGGTAAAATCAGTAATCCAATAGATTAAAAAATGTAGTCATGGTGATTAAATAATAAACAATTATACATAAAGTCATAAGCAATAATCAAGATATATAATAATAACGTTAGAGAATTATGGATACCATACGATATCATATAATTTAAGCTGCTTTGCTTATCTTGAGAATTTAAAAGGAGGTAAAGAACTATCTAGTATTGGAAGCTTTTTATGGTATAAGTATAATTAATTAAATAGTAGACTAGCTAAAAGAATGCAAAGAGTAATATCGATTATATACTCAGGAAGTAGAATCTAAGGCTCATGGGGGACTTAAAAATGTGCTAGGCGGCCTGAGCATACAGGACGTATGTACGCAGCAAGTTCACTCTGGCTCAAGGGATAAAAGTGAGCAGGGACAAGGACCGTAAGAAGAAATGATTTGGAACATACCAAAGTTTTAACATTATTTTGAAAAGACATATAATCATCAACCTAACATACAGAGATGTTTATCAAGAATAGTGTAGAATAAGAAACGTGAGACAGTTCTCCAAGATACCGACTCTAACACTGAGTAGGACTCCTTTACGAGTTTTGCAGGACTGTTGTTTTTGGAGACACTGCTATAGAGAGGAAAAAAATTCTAACAAATATATTAAGCTATAAGAACACTCTATGCCATGAAATAATTTTGTATCATCTGAAAATCTCATCAAAAATAATAATGTAATGTGCATTCAAGGAATTTCTTTTTTTGCAAAAACGATGTCCGTGGGGGATGCAGTCATCTAAGGTCATGCGTTGTGGAAATGCTTTTCCATTTCACGCACGCTTTGTGATCTATAGTGGAGTGTTCTTCTTCACCGTCTCACATTGTAGAGTTTGCTTCTTAAGTCTCTAGTGAGCACCTCACCATCTGTCATGTGACATATAAGATTCAATTCTGTTTCAGCAGTTGCACGTGGGTCCGCAGACGAACTGTTGTCGGATGAATGTTGACTCCAATCCGGTATCTTTATATTGTTTTATATTTCTTCTGTGATTCTTAGAGTAGTGTAAATTTCATGTAACATTTAATAGAGGCGCTAACAACACTATCCGGAAGGAATGAGAAATCTCGACCTCGAAGAGTACAATGATAGAGAAAGTGACTTCGAATAACTGTTATTATGTTTTTTGGGTATATAAGCTTCGTTCATAAATGTATTTGTTGTATCAGAAATCGAATATAATGTTTCAAAGACTCATCACCATATTTATACTGAGAGCGATAACACATCTAAAAGCAACGGCGATTTCCTTCTAACTCACTAACCCGCAAAGATAATATGTAAATTGTATCCGAGTAACTGAGTAATCACTGTGGTCGGGAGAAGGTATTGTAAAAAATATTACGTTTAAATCACAAAGAGACCAAGTGTTATGAGAACAGATCACGAGTATCCTTAGTGGATAATTCCCGATTTCAACATCTTACCCACCATTTAACATACATAATTACCGCATAAACCATAATATGCAACTACCACTCTCCCAGGTCTCTAGTTACTATGATAACGCTTTCATGACCATCTTTTTCTCTATTAAATATCATACGCAGAGCCACGACGCGAAGAATACCAGGCCCGGCACCAAGATCATACACTAATGAACAGAGTATCTCTATTCTGCGGGGGTGGTTACATAGTTATCACTAGAACCTTATCTGCGATCTGTCGTTGGTGTGAGGGGATTTCATGTGGTTCAAGGTGCCTTACCCTCCTGATCTCTCCTATTTGAGCCAAGTAGACATCCTCTAACCTCTTCATTAAGTGGTGCGACCTTTCATTTTGACGAGTAACTATAATACAATTGTCATTTTACTACTATATTCCTTTTTCTTTAAGCCATATATCATAATCACTATAATGAGTATAATAAACATATTATATCCTATATATCGATCTATAAAAAATATTTAATTACTTCATATTTAATAAATAATATAACTTCTATTACTACTATATTATAATGAAGCGAATGAGTTATAAATCATATGACAGGATACATATTTATATATCGTATATCTAAATCTCTTCATTTATATACTTTTTTTCGTACGACAAAACTATAGTTAGAACATACACTAGAGTACAACTATTATACACTATCATATTTAGAATTAATGAGTATAACGTCAACTCAGCACGCTTCAGTGGGTAATTATGACGTTGAGAATATTACTTATAACAATTCTCTTATTCAATATTATATATATTAATATAAATTAATATATCATGCATTAATATTTAATATTTTTTTATTTTGCATAAATTAACTAATATTAAAATGTTACAATTAAAAATAATTCACTCAATTAATATATATATGTCTCATTTACGTAATTATAGAGTTATATAATATATATATATAAATAAATATATTATATTATTACTATTATATTAATATTATTAAAAATTTATGTAAAGTTATATAATATAATACAATATATATATATAGTACGTTTATATAATATAATACATAATTGATAAACATATTATAATCTAATAGAATAACATATACTATATCTACATACAACAACCTCAACTTTTACTACTACTCAACACTACCAT
This sequence comes from Trachelipus rathkii, assembly GCA_015478945.1. NCBI lineage: Eukaryota > Metazoa > Arthropoda > Malacostraca > Isopoda > Trachelipodidae > Trachelipus > Trachelipus rathkii. Next base: position 11,771 of record JABUQX010016656.1, on the reverse strand, counting down.
CCTCACTTAATCCACTCATTGCTCCCTCCATATAATAATCCCCACTATACCATAAACCCTACATCACACTTATATTTTATACACTTCTCTTACATACTTACCACACGCCAAACGTATAAACTTATCACGCGCCACTAATACTACTTCACCACTTACCTTGTATCAGAATAATTAACAGATTCAGTTCCACGAAGTATCCTTATAATCACTAAAAACAATCAATCAACTAAGTATCCAAGCATCCCACTCATTCTGCCGCGATAACCACATGATTTAAAACTGCTACCATAAAAGTAATGACTATGTAGCGATTATCCACATTTAGTCATAAATACATATCCACTACCTCCTACTTGAGGAGCATAGACATGACGAATGTATCCGCAGATACCAAATAGCTATAAACATTATATAACCAGGTGTGAGTTGAAACAATGATTAGTACAAATTATTACATTATATAAAATTTTATAATCAGCATTTAGACAAAATAAAAATAAATCCGTATGAAAAGCTTGAAAGATAAGTAACACGTGTTAAACATAAATTATATCTCTTATAACAGAATCTTAAGTACATGCTTATGGCGATTTAAGCGGTTAAAATTGGGTCAAGGTAATTAAAAAAAATCATAGCTAATGACTCGCTACAAGAAAAATGGAGTCAAGTTCCGTGAGATGATCATACACCGAACCTCTTTTAATAAAATCATCGTTTTCGAGGTCATATCTGTGTTGGACACGTAACGCACTCGTTTACACTGATCTGTTTGCTGTTTAATTCCGTCGTAAAACAGTATTATGTTATAGCACTAACATCAAATAGCTACCTTAACTCATGATGTTTGGGACCTTATTTTGAAGAATGACTTTTCGTTTAAGGGAGGCCCCCCCACTAGTAAGAACATACGGGGGTGAGTTCTTAAATGATCTGATGGATAGCGTGGGGGCCATCAATCCACTGTTTAAGAGACAGAGATTGCTCTCCATGAAAAACTTGCGGAGCGAATTGTATGGTTTGCACTTAGACAAAGTCAATGACATCTAGGACAGAATTCCTGCTAGCACACAGCTCAAACACATGCACCAACATGAATCTCTTCCAGTAATTGTCACATCAGATACCTAGTGTTAATGCATAACTCTTGTACAGGCCGGACCTCGTCAACACTGGTAACTAGTCGCTTCGAACAACAAGGGCCCAATATTCGACGATGTGATATGGCACACCACACCCCATATATAACACCAAACCGTGATATGGCACACCACACCCCGATTTTTCGACTATGCAAGGGGTGTTCATGACGAGAGGGCATGGGACTTTTCGAGTTACGATCAAAATATAATTCGGTAGTATTACATCTGGCTGTTCATCCCCTTTTGTTGACTCCAGAGACGCTATGAAAAACCACGCCTCAGTCCGTTGAAGAGACAGAGCACGTATAAGTCAAGCAATCTACAATTCAGCGAGTGCGGACTTGTATAACTTAGTGTAGACGAACCATCTGCGAGCGCTAGTTACCAATCGGGCCTTAGCATTCCCTGATAACTGGTGGTCTTTCAAACTTTCAATAGAACAACGACAGCGGAAACATGAAGAGAGTGAATCGACGTAGAAAAAATGTAATAGCTGTACAATGCAATGTTTTGTTAAAACATGAAACAGTCAGACTTTTTAAAAAAGTTTGTTGCTGAACCATGATTGGGAAAAGGAAGGATAAAAAATAAATTTAACACACAAGACTTGATTAGATAAGGCAGTTAGGGGGCTTCTAAATTGGCAACCTAGATATAACAGATAACATACAAAATTACTTGGACTAAACATAAAATAGGCGAATTTGTCTTGGAGACCACCAAATAATAATAAATGGTAAGAATAGCAAATATATTGAATTAATAATAAATGCCTCTATAAGAAAATCTAGAGCGAATATATAACTACTATATAGATTAACATGTTAAATTTTTATTCTTAACTTTATTTCTGTTCCTTTTTAAAAATAATACAGGCATTTCATATTTGCCTTCTATTGGAATACTGTTCATCAATATTTTGCGGAGGATACCAACGGTACTTCCACCCTTCAACTTTTCATTGGATATGGATTGAGGCTAAGGCTATAGAGACTTTCACAATAACTAAGTCCAATTAATATTAGAATTAGGAATTAAAAAGATACTTTGCTGAGTACCTAATATCTGACATACCTCTCGCTAATGTAGAAAAGTTGACAGTTGGCCTCCCCAATTCATTCTTTAAATCTATATGTTTTTACAACGGTCTAAGGTGCTACGAGTCAGGAATTCGACCTCATACGCATTCCTCCTAACCATCTGCGCTTCGCCCTCATGTTAAAACACCCTAGAAACGAAATGGCCTGTACTCTAATGTGGAACTTGGAGACTCAAGGAAAATCACTCATCGTTGTCGGTGCCCTCCTTCCTGTTCTCAGACACATATACGTTTTGTGATATCTACCTACTGCCTTCAATAGATCTTATCTTTTTCCACCAACCAAAGACATAACTTACAAATTCTTCCCTCTCGATTGTTAAAGTCCACACGTCGCGCCCCACACCGAGGGATTGCGTAACGCAACTTAGGAACATGTGTGGTTTATACATTTTATCATTTGCTCTATTTGTATATTCTTGTTTAATTTTTTTTGTTGCTTTAGTTTTTTTTTTTCTTGCCCCCTTCCTTCTGCCAATGGAATAATGCTGAGGTCCTCTGCTTGAGTGGTGGCATCGTGTAACGTATTTTATATATTTACCATATATATAATATCCTATTAATAATATATTATCCTAAATATATATATAATATATATATAAAATATTATATATAATAAATATTATATTAATATATAATATATATTAAAAATATAATAATTAAATTAATTAATATATACATAAAAAATAAATTAATATATATATATAATATATATATATATTATATATACTATATAGATATATATATATAATATATATATATATATATATATATATATTATATATATATATATATATATATATATATATATATATAAATTTGATATATATATATATTATATATATATATAGATACAGTGTGAATATATATTATGATATATATATATATATATATATATATATCTTTATATATATACTATTATATATAATAATATGTATAGAAATATAAATAATTCAATATACTATTTCATATATATATATATATATATAGATGACCTCATGCTAATATATAATATTCAAGAAAGTTGTGCTTTTGTTTTGCACAACACAATTAATTTCATCCAAAGTTCTTGAGTTTTATACTTTTTTGCATCCACCTTTAGATTTTACTAAGCAAATTAATCTCAATTTCACGCTGTATTTAAATTCCAGAATTGCAAATTTAAACCCGAAAATTTTAAACGTAAATTTTGTAAAGAACATTGCGTTGTCGTGTCGAGAAATTGATCAAAATAATGGTTCTTAATACATTTTGATTTTAAACTCATGAAATACCTTATCAGTGAGTGTTCATGTCAAATTTATTATTCGGGAGCATTTTCTCTCGTCTTCTCTTTCTCTCTCTCTCCCTCTCTTTCGCTCTCCTCTCTCTCTCTCTCTCTCTCTCTCTCTCTCTCTCTCTCTCATCTCTCTCTCACTCTCTCTCCTCTCTCCTCCTCTCTCTTCTCTCCTCTCTCTCCTCCTCTCTTCTCTCTCCTCTGACTGTTTCCCATCACATATCTTGGCCGTTGTTTTTTTATTTAAGCATCATGTTTATCCTTCACAGCGAAAAAATAAATACATAAAAGTCAAGTAAATAATAAACAATGAATTATTAAAACAAATAAATTATATATATATATATATAATAACATTTCTGTAATATATATAATATATATATATATAATATATTATTATATACTATATATATATATATAATTTATACACCTATATATATTTATATTTAATATTTATATCTTATATATAATATAATATATAATATATATATTATAATATATATATATATATATTATTTAATATAAAATTTTAAATATTTGTATAAAGTAAAAATGTTAATCTATGTATATATAATATATATATATATATTATATTATAATATATTATTGATATATAGTATATTTAATAGTATATATAATAATATATTTTATTATATATATATATATATATATATATAATATTATATATATATATAATTAGTGACAATGTCCGCACAGGTGGATTATAAAGAGAAAATGAAATTTTCGGATTATTTGATCTTGTGTGTTTTTTTTTCAGGATTTATTTTAATTTTCCCATTAAATATAAAAGAATTGCAATATTTATGTTGTAGGTGAAAAGATAATTCTTAACTATAAGTTTAATGATTCCATTAGGTATTTATTAAGATCTAGGAATGCATAAAAATTGAGTTGTAAGCGTTTGGTAACAACATTGGAAATCAATTTCATGATTCCTAAATTTATGACAACAGGTAAAATAGACATAACTTTCTTTAATGTAATGGTGAATTTTCAAAAAACAAAAATTATAATTAATATTAACAAAAAAGTAAATAAGAAATTGGATATCTACTTTTTTGGACTTAACATCTAAGCTTATAAAATGAGTAAGTCTTAGGCAATTTTTTATTTCAGTGCATTTTATGTGTCTACGTAAAAGTTTGTAGACGAATTTGGACGCCATGTATCACACTATTTTTTTTTTAATTGAGTAATACCTTAGAGTGATATACACTTTGCCCCCCATGCATCGCAGACCGCCCCGCGACACGCGGGCTTCTGGCACAACCGGTGCGCCTAATAGAATTAATGTCTTCTTATTTTTCGTATAACAATGAAAGAAGGCAATCTCTATCTTAGTAATAATTCTGAGATATGTCATATATCCACACCTATATACGATTTATCTAATTTTAAATTATCTGAACCCTGTTAAAAAAGGACCTTACATTATATATTTGCATTATATACATATACAGCTTACTGGCGCTACGCGCGAGTAAGTTGTTACACAGCACAGCTCACAACAAGCGAGCATTTGGAGAGATGCCTCAAGAGATCGGATCTGCATAATGCAATGTAATCGACCAACCTGCTGTGCATCTGAACTATGGTATTCGTTGAGTTTCAATCTCAAATAACATCAATTAGCCAACTTTCCACACAAGTTAAAATACTGTGACAGATATAATTATTTTGAAAAAGAAAAAAGTACTCATTTTAAGACAGATAATAAACAAAGTACACAAATCGATTCCATGAAACAATTTTTATTTTTATTCATTTCTTTTGTTTTCTTTTTTTTTCTCCTTCTTTTTCGAGCTTTTTTTATTTTTTATCTGTTTGTCTATCTGTCTATCTAATTGGTTGAACCTTTTTTTACCTTTAATAATCATTATTGTAGACAGATTTTTTTTTAAAATAATAAAATCTCTAATATATGATTTTTCCCTCAGAGCATAAAATGTATTTCTAGTTTTACCATTTAGGAACATTTACTTATATATATATATATATCAAATATATATATATAATATAAATTATAATATATATTATATATATATATTAATATATATATAAATTATATATATATATATATATAATACATATATATATATATATATAATATATAATATATAAGGTTAGACGTAAGTGCAACTCGAAGGATGGGAGATACCTTTATTTGGGCTCAGTTTGTAGAGTTTCGTCCCATGACATTACCAGTGCACCAGTGGTTCGCCTTCTTCACCTCTTAATGCGTTCATCAAGTCCAACACTCTTCTCTTTTTACCAGCAACATCTATAACGGACTAATTAAATACCCTTATATCCTTGTGCGGAGGGAGAAAGGAAATCACCGTAGAATATATGCTTTAAGCGTGTCGTAAGAAAGGCGACTAAAGAAAGGGACCATTGGTAGTCCTGCGGTTAACTGCTCCCTACCATTATTCGCTTTCTAATAGAGACTCTTGCCAGACCCTTCAGACAGTGGCGTGATAGTATGTAAGCCTCCACAGGTATCTTCATACGTCGAAATTGTAATGATCCATATGAGTACATAGAATCACACTCACGGAACTAACATGTCTGAGAGCACGAAGCAAGCTTAGAGAGGTGATGGATGTGCTACAGAAAGGGCTTAAACTTTGGATTTGCTCGCTTGAACTGAACAAAATGAAAAGAAACGGTGAGGATGAGTGTGTGGTCGTATGACGATGGTGAAATGTTTGTGTGTGAAAGGAGAATGAGTGAGAGATTATGCATGAGTCGACACGACGTGGCACAAGAGCTACGTGGATCTTGTTTGTGTGCGGGCCAGAACTTTAATGGTTAATTTAAGTTTGAAAAACGAGTACAGGTAATGTATGGTTATAACAATGGGCATCTGAGAGTGATGTTCTGCAGGAGAGTGCTAACTTTCTGGGATAATCTGAATGATTGTTTGGATGGTATGAGTGGGACCTGCTGCAATTGATTGTGTTTGGGCCGGTATTATAGGTATCATTGTGGGTGACAAAAGAAAATAGAATGGTAGGAATTGATTGGTTGTGAGGAGAGAAATATATGTGTAAGTAATACTTCTTCAAACACAAGTTAATCATAAGTATAATAGAGTTGGTGTAAAGTAGCAGATGGGTAATCGAAGTGAACGTATGATAAAGCATCTTCTGTATTGGTGAACAAAGATTTTGCTGTATGTGATGGATGTTAACCATCAAATGAATGGGCCGTGAATGGGGAAAAATCGGAATCAATATGTGTGTTCTATGTAAAGATTAATTAGTGGGGGCCTTGGATGGAGGCGGAAATAGAAGCTGAGGAAGGTAGTGGGAAGAATTAAGATTGAAAAGTTAAGTGAACTTAGTTAGCTCACTACTCGGAACCAAGTAGATTAAGCAGACAGTAAGAACGGTGGACAAATGAGAATCGTGCCTGCACTGCATGTAGTCAGTTTAAAAGGGACTAGAATAGGGACATATCTAAAATGAGCATTCTGCAACTCCCTATGCATTTCAATCTCTTTCTATACGAGGTTAGCAAACAGGCGATTATAAACACTTCGAATGTCTGAAAGGCACAGTCGTGAAGTGACAGTCGAAGTTCTGCAAAACTATATGCAGTTTTGTGTACCATATGCTTATTAGCTTAACAGGTTGCTTTAAACTTAGAGATGAGTATTTCCTGTTGGAAATATTATTAGAAGGAAAGGTGGCCATGTATGCTGTTATAAATAATATGAGGATTGTCTTTTTGAGACAATTGTCTCTATTGAGCTAGGGGTAATGTTGGAGGTGGATTCAGATGAAGAGGAAAGGCTGAGACGTGGGTCTCGACGAGGAAGAGCAACAATCCTGGTGGTAATGAATAGTCATTCAACAGGGATTTGGGTTATGTGACCGCTTTTGGGGAGGAGTTTTCAGTGGTATTTGGTGAAGGGGCTTCGCCGTGAATGCAAGATAAATTGAGTTCAACCAAATCCATCTTATTGTTTGGAATTGGTTGGTCGTTGGGAGAGCAACCAAGATGCTCATGTTTAGGAATGGGAGATGTATCAGTATCTACCAAGCAAGCAGATTCAGAAATGTGTGGGATATGTGGCTGTTTCAATGGAAATGGGGAAGGAAGGTTTCACCAGGGAGGTGCCATCTTTTTGAAAACGTTTTGGGTTACGATATAGGATATAGGATATAGGATTCGCTGGGTTGACAAAGTCTGATACTACAGATTTTGCCAGTAAGTTATAATGCGAATGATTTTGGGAGACTGGACAATTTGAATTGAGAATGGAGACCTTTGGGTCCCCCTTCATGCCAAAAACAAATCCAGAACGCTTAGAGCCTTTGCGGCATTTACGTTGGACGGTTTTCTATTAGCCTCTATTAGAAGCGCAGGATGCATTAAAAAGAGAGTGGGTCATCACATCAAGCACTATTTGGGAGCTATTATCCTTTTTATCCACTAAGGCATATAATACTTTAGGGAGTGCTGAGATAAGAAATTCGGAAGAAGAGTTATAGGAGGATTCAGAAGAGCTGGAGTAATCTTTCAAACTATCAGAGGGTTGATTGATGGGTTATTCCGTAACTGTGATTGTTTGGGTACAATCTATTGAAGTCATTGCTTTTGTCTCAGGAATAGACTTATGGCGAGGTCTCTTCTGAGTTGCCTTTTTTACGTCTAGGGTTAGTGTGTTTTGGTTTAGAAATTTTGATGCTTTGAATTTTAACGAATAATCTTTATCTTAGTGATTATTTTTTCCTTTGTGTTTAGAAACATCTTTTTCAGGAATTTGAATAATAGTGGGAAGAGTATTATGGAACAGAGAGACAGTCCTCTTGCGCGAGTTTGGAGAACCTATTGGGTAGGTATGAGACAGTGTGTCTTGGCAGGAATGTTTTCCAAGTTTTGTGTTGGAAATAAACCAACTTAGTTTCATTGTTGGTTTGTTGAAAACTAGTACTAGGGATAGGGATGTTGATAGCATTTTGGACGGAAGATTGGATCAATTGCTGCTTTTGTACTATTTGAAAAGTCGGTAGTGTGGGCAATACAGGCAGACAGGTTGGGATGGAGTTGTGTCGATGGATTAACACGCGGAGCCATGGGAGCTGCTGTAATTGTAGCATAAGAATGGCTTTGTCTTGTGGAATACTTTTCATTGAGCTGGCGTGTGGCAACTCTCCTACTCAATTTATGTATGGTACATAACTCCAAGACCTCCTGCTCAAACAGTTTAGACGGGCATTTTAAGGAAGAAGCACTGTGGAGTGTTCAACAGTTTTTACAGTATGATGTATTTTCACAGGAAAAGGGAAATAATTCTCCGCAGACTGGGCATATGTCATCCGGTCCCTTACAGTATTTTCAGGGATGACCTAACCGTTGACATTTAAAGCAACGTCTAGGTTGAGGGATAAACGTACGAACAGTTGTAACTTGTAAACATTATTTTCACCTTTGAAGGTGGATGAGGGGTATTAAAAGTTGGCAGTAAACGAGGATTTGGGGTGTCAGGCGAATCCCGACTAGGGGTAAATCTATAAACGTTTTTAACCGAAAATATTTTTTGCTTGAGATTTTTTTAAATAATGGCAGTATATTCTTCATTCTTTTGTTCAAAAGAATAAATAGTGCCTATAGATGTTTTTCTTATTTCATCAGGAGTAGAAATAAGAATAATATTTCCGAGAGACGCTAAGGGAGACAAAATAGAACTTTGATTTCGGGAAGCAGCTTCAAAGAAAAGGGACCCATTTCTCATTTCTCAGAATGATTCTTTGTCCAGTAAGAGCTTTGGAGGAAGTGGATAGCAATATGTGTAATATATCGGGAATGACGTATCAGGTGGCATTACCGTAGGGGGAGCATCATATGGAGTAAACGAATGAGAACGACTTTGACGGTGGGCACCTTTGCGGGATTGCCCTGACCGTTTGAGCACCTGGGGTGTTAGGGGCATACCAGTCGACGAATCACTGAAATTATGAATATGTCAGGACCCTGATGTGTAGGACGAAGGAAGAAAAGCGGAAGTACCTGCTGGTCTAGAAGTAGTAGGAACCGAGGTGGTGTCAGTCTGGGAACCCGGCGGATGGTAATTGTTGTTATTAAGCTCTCCTTGATTTAGAAACGTGTTTTTTTTTTTTTTTTATAGATTTTCCATAAAAAAAAATTTAAACCACAAATTTCGTCTCCATAGATGAAGAATTATAACAATACAACAAATGAAACATAAAATTAAATAACAGGAATGGGCTGGAAAGACGTAAATTTCATATGGAACGTCGTTAATCCTTCTTCCCACAATAGGTTGTAGGAAAGAGACCCACACAACTTCCCGGACCTCACCTCGTAGGGAAGGCTGTGGTTGTGGCCTCATGAAGATCCTCCCGGAAATCTATAGCCGGTTTACCTCCCAGTGTGCACACATGAGCATCTTTGCTTGTATTCTTCACGTAAAGCCCGAGATTATTATAATGCACAAAAAGCAGAACGAGTCTCCTCAAGTGGTTAGTCTTAAGGCCTCACTTTTCCTACTAATTGCGGCGCAGTTCAAAAAGAGCTAAAGGGACTGGGTTTTTCTCCTGCACTCCTCATTGCGGGCACGGGAGAAGAATGCGTGAGGTGAGTTGAACGACCATGTGTGCGGAAATAAGTGCCCCGGATATTGCCCAGGGACACTGTGACGGGAAAATATTCGGGCTTAAGGATAACCTACGTACAAAAAGTTAGAAACTGTGATAAAGAAGGTTAATTGAAAAAACAGAAAAAGTGATATGAAAAATGGGAGAAAGGATGATAGGTGAAAGATGAAATGTATTTGACAAATGCTGAAGTGCCGAATGCCAGACAAATAGTATCGTCGCATACACTGTTGCCATGGGGGTCGGTCAGGGAACACACAAAAACCACGTCGGTCATTGGTTCTTCGATCGCGTATGCCATTCACAAGGTTGTATATCACGGATAATACCAAATATGAAATGCAACTACCTCTTCCGGTATATATACTATTATATATATATATATATATATATATATATAATATATTATATATTAGTATTATAGTATATATATATGACTATAATATATATTTATATTATAGGTGTACCGAAATTGATGGGTGGTGGGGTGTGTGTGGAGTGTGTGTGTGTATGGATGTAAGTCGGAGTCCCATGTGGATTATTGGAGATATCGTGCTTCTGCAAGTACAATATGGTTGCTAACACAAAAATAAGCAACCACACATATTTTCTGCTTCGCGAAAAAGTTGGAAGAAGTTATCGTTCTTCACCCTTTCAATGAATAGCTTAGACGGGGATTATACTCAAAACTGACTGATTGTTGGTGGTGCGGCTCAGCCCTAGAGTTAGTTACGAAGGGATCGAAAAGATACATGAGCCATATGAACTCTGGTACGAGTGAAGTTGTTCGAGATGACATTATATTTTAGGTAAAAAGTCAAGTACAAGTGCCCCATCAAGCAGTTTTCTTCTGCTGACTCGAAATAGAGATAATGTATAGGGATTATATGATATATTTAATATATAGTTATATTATATATATATAATAGTATATATATATACTAATAAGATATTATAGAATAATTATTTTATATTTTAATAGACTATTATATATATATATATATATATATAGTATATATAAGTTAATATATAATAGTATATATATTATATAATATATATATATATATAAATATATATATATATATATGACTATATATTATATATATATATATATATTATACTTTGGTGTATATATATATAGTATTATTTATTTATTTAATAAATTATTATATATTATTGTATTTTTATTTATACTATTATTTGGAGTCACTATATATATGTTATTATTAGTATATTATATATATAAGTATAATATATAAATATTAGGTTTGTATAAGCGTTATATATACATATTAGGCTAGTATTATATATATGATTATATATATAATATATATGCTATATTATATAGTATTATATGTATTATATATATATATTGTTGAATATATATATAGTATTATATTAATAGTATAGTCACTATAAGTTTATATTGTTAAGATATTATATATAAATATATATAATTTATACTATATGGTATAAGTTAGCAGTAGTATTTAAAGAGTTAACTGATATATATGATGTTGTAGGGAAGTAATTGTATGGTATTAGTTAACTATATATACGATATATAATATAGTATATGAGTATATATTATATTTAATGATAATATAAGT
>JABUQX010016655.1:27500-50487 GCA_015478945.1 Trachelipus rathkii | reverse complement strand
ATATATATATAAAGAGTTATAGCAGCATATATATATATATATATATATATATATATTCATATATATATATATATATATATATATATATATATGTATATATATATATATATATATATATATATATATATATATATATATATATATATATATATATATATATATATATATATATATATATATATATATATATATATATATATATATATATATATATATATTCTCATTTAAAAATGAGACATTAGCACATCTGATCAATAAATAACATAAAATAATTAAATACATTATCAATCAACAATAGAGGGTAAATAATTTATACATATGCCTAAAAAGTAATTCTTTTCCAGAAGCGTGCTGAATATATAGCCATACACTTGGGTAAAAACATCCTTCGTGGCGTTATCGACACATCGATTAAAAATGGTATGTTGTTGTTGCGGTGTGCATAAATATATTTAATATACTTTATGAGAAATACTATGTTAAACTAATATATTACTGACACATTGCCCTATTTTTTGAAAACTTGATTTTAATTGTTTACTGTATCATAAATAATAATAATGACTATTTATTCCAGGCTAGCCCATCGAGAATAAATCCCCCTAACAAGAAGAGAAAGACCAATATAACAGACATAACGCACATCTCTGTAGAGAAACTTAAAAAGACAATGGAACGTCATACATATGAAGTAAAGGTTATTGATGAAAACTTCTTCCATGGACCAAGAGATCTTGAAGTATCGTTCGAAAAGGTTGTTAGTGAAGTCATTGATACTATATTACAAGACTTAGACTATGATAGGTTACGTATGAGGGTTGGAATCAATTTCACGTTTGGCGATGATCAGTCACCTGACCGGAAATACTATGTAAACATCAGTTACAGAGATATATTAGATAATATTGGGGTGAAAGAGATGATGAGACGCTTGGAAGGGTCATTCCAGTCCGGTGACAAGGCAACCTTTACCAAATTCAAAGTAGTAGCTACCGTGTTCATGATAGCTAAAGGAAAAGGTAAAGACTGTAAAACCGATGCATTCGAGCCTCAAAATCTTAGTTTCAAACATCGTTACATTAGTAAAGTTCATCTAGAGAAAGGAGCTGTAGGTTGTGCTTTCAAAGCTGTTGTTCTGTTTAGGAAAATAACTCGGGAATGTGTAGAGTCCAAATGTATTCATTCGTGTACAATTGAGAAAGAGGCAGAAGCATTGGCTAAAAAATGTGGTATGGAATATACAGATTCTTTCATAGTAACTGACTTTGAAAAAAAAATCGAGAATGTCGAAAAATGCCGTATAGTCGTATTCGGTCCTGAAGGTAATGGAGTAAAAATACTTTATAATCCATCTAATGAGAACAGAAATGACCCTTTATACATTATAGGCCATGATGGAGTAAATCATTACTATGCTATAAAAGAAGATAAGTTAAAGTTATGTTTTGAGAACACCAAGAAAAAGAATGCATATATGAACGGTATCTTTTGCACATATTGTTACACTTTCAACAGTAATAATATAGCACATAAATTAGACTGTGAACATTATGGATGTAGACAGTGTCTATACGATAAGTGTCAAGGCTCATTTGATCACGATGGTATATTCCATGAATGTCGTGAATGTAATCGTGAATTTTATAATGCAAACTGTTTTAAAAAACACCAAGATAATAATACGTGCAAGAAAATAAAGATTTGTACACTCTGTCTTGAGCAAATAGAGGCTGATCGTAAAGGTAGTTTCAAACACGATTGCACAAAAGCTTATTGCACTATATGTAAAGAAAAATACGAGCCTAAAGAAGACGAATATCATATATGCTACATGAAAAAGAAAATTAAGAAGAAGAAAGATACGGATCCGGTGGTTCATACATGTTACTATGATATCGAGACATACCAGGAAGATAAAGGTTATGATGATAAAGGAAGAAGAATAATAGAATTGCGTCCTTATTTACTGGTATGCCAGATGATATGCGAAATGTGCACAGATAAGGAAGGTGAACAAGTATGTTCACATTGTGGTCCAAGAACAAGAACATTTAAATTAGAGACCGAAAAAACGCCTGTAAATCAATTTATAGACTTCCTGATGGAGTTTTCAGAGAAAAATCATGAGTCAAAAGTGATTGTTGCTGCACATAATGGCGGAAAATTTGATCATCAGTTCGTATATGCATCATTACTGACACACCCAAGTTCAGAATCTATCAGCAGAAGTCCTATAAAAAGAGGTAATAAAATCATTTCAATGGGTTCGAATGGAAATATAGTCTTCAGGGATACGTTGCTTTTCACACCATGTGCATTGAAAAGCTTGCCTAAGTGCATGGGTGTCAGTGAAAAAGGCAATTCCAAGGGTTTCTTTCCCTATACATTTTTAAATGAAGATACATTGAATTATAAAGGACTTATTCCAGATAAGAAATTCTTTGAAATAGATAAAATGTCAACAGATGAAAAGCTAGAATTTGAAGAGTACTATAATAAGTTTATAGGCAAAGAATACAATATTTTTGAAGAATGTGAAAAGTATTGTGCCCAAGATGTTAATATACTAAGAAAATGTTTTGAAAAGTTTAGAGGTAGCTTCATTAAAGAATTTGATATAGATTGTCTAGATAACAACACAACAATTGCATCTTTATGCTTTACACTTTATAAAAATGTGTTTATGCCTGAGGAAAAAATTACTATTCTAGGTCGAGAGAACCCTAAACCTTTCACCTATGAAGCAATTCGCTGGCTCTTGTATCAAGAAAAATTGAACAATATAGACATAAGGCACGCTCGCAACGGTGGAGAGAAAGGGTTCAAAATTAAGAACAAGTGGCTTTACCCTGACGGTTTTGGTTATGTAAAAGGAGTGAAAACTGCTTTCCTATATCATGGTTGTGCATGGCATGGACATAAAGACTGTAATAAAGGAAAAGGTATGTTGCATAGCGTATCGGCTGTTGACCGCTACAATCTCACCATGAAACAAGAAGATAGGTATAAAGAAGCCGGGTTTAATGTAGTACGTGTGTGGGAATGTGAATGGAAGGTTCAAAAGACCCAACTCATTCAAGATCCTGATCATCCCGATGAAAACATAAGCATTAACGACTATATTCAACGTCTTAGCAATGATGTTGTTAACAACAGACTCATAATAGACAATTCATTGCTTGGAGGCCGCACTGAACCATTCGTACATTACTACCCTCCAACTAAAGGGCAGAAGATCATGTATTTAGACTATACATCGCTTTATCCTTATGTACAGAAACGAATGAAGTACCCTTGTGGCCCCCCTGAAAAACTAATAGGTGATAAAGTACCAGACATTGAATCATTTAAGAATGGTATCAATGATAAATATTTCGGTACAGCTTACATTAAGATTCTTCCCCCTCAAGACTTATACATCCCCGTCCTCGCTAAACGAGCCAAAAATAAATTAATATTTCCACTTTGTGCAAAATGTGTTGAAGAAAATTGTGCGAAATGCAATCATGATAAGAATGAACGAGCTATTGAAGGTGTATACACAACACCTGAAATTCAGTTAGCGTTAGAGATGGGATACGAAATAATTAAAATTTTTGAAGTTTGGTCGTTTAAAGAGAAGGAGTTTTTATTTAAAGGATATGTGAACCACTTCTTAAAAATATAGACAGAGGCATCAGGACCACCAAATAATATTCACGAAGACGATCCTGATTTCGAGGAAAAACTTAAAGAGTTTGTCCGTCTTTTCAGAGAAAAGGAAGGTGTCGAACTTGATATTAACAATATCAAGAAAAACCCTGGGATGCGGTTCATTGCAAAATTATGTCTCAATTCTCTTTGGGGAAAATTTGCACAAAATACGCCTACTAGAGGCGATGTAGTATGTACTAGTGATAAACAAGTATGGGAACTAATCAATCAATGTGACAATGAAGTCACTAGCGTTATTCCAATAGGCTGTAAATATGTTGTAACAGTTGTCAAAAATGCACTAGCTGAACGCACGTCAACTGCTACAAATATTCCTATCGCATCGTTTACGACTGCATATGCACGTATAAAATTATACGAGCTCCTTAACAAAGTCAAACAAAGGGCATTGTACTGCGATACAGACTCTTGTATTTTTGTCGCTGGAGAAAACGATGAAGTTATTGAAACAGGAAACTTTTTAGGTGAACTAACAGATGAAATAGCAGATTACGGTTCTGAGGCATACGCCGATTCCTTTGTGTGTACTGGACCTAAGTCTTATGCTGTTAGAATAAGAACTGCAGATGGGAATATAAAATATATTGTAAAGCCAAAGGTCTTACAATCAATAAAGATACAAAGGATACTATTAATTTTGAAAAATTGTTAAAGTTAACGTATGATCGTTGCTCTGAAAATAGTATAGGTCACGATGAGTCATTGTACAATGATATCAAAAACCATGATGTTACAGTGAAGGCAATGAATGAAATACAATTTGATAATGTTGATAAAGATGATGTACGAGACGATGACCTACCTCATAAAAAAGCTGCACGAATAGACGAGTCACAGAATCCTAATGCTAATTTACACGGAAGTAACAGAGGAGGGCTGTGTTACAGTGTGCCTAATATAACTTTTCAGCCTGGGAAACATGGAGGTGTTAGTATTGTTGATGGTACTAAAATGGTCCAGCACACAACCGATAAGCGAATCTTTATTAAAAATTCATGTCGCACTGCATCATATGGTTATAAGGGTACATTAATTTCCATTTAATATATTATAAATATTTATCTATGTCTAATGTATAATGTTTAATGTTTTTCCATGTACAAATATTCTGAATAATAAAATGTAAATAATAAAGTTATTTTATTACCTCTATTTATTATCAACCTTTGCGATAATATAGAAATGTGTGTGTATGTGCGTGTGTGTGTGTGTGTGTGTGTGTGTGTGTCTGTGTGTGTGTGTGTGTGTATGTGTGTGTGTGTGTATGGCATGTTAGGTTTGTTATGCTCATATATATATATATATATATATATATATATATATATATATATATATATATATATATATATATATATATATATATATATATATATATATATATATATATATATAGTTGATTTAATAATAATAATAATAATAATAATAATAATAATAATAATAATAATAATAATAATAATAATAATAATAATAATAATAATAATAATGCTTAAGACCACACACAAATAATAACTATAATAATAATAATAATAATAATAAAACTACTGTTTAAGATAAAAACAGATGTTAAGTAAGGACAAAAATAATAAATCTCATTACCCCCTTCTCATGTGTCAAAAGATATTAAGATTAATGAGTCATTCTTCGAATTTCATTGGCTGTCCGTGATGGCTTAGCAAATACAGTTCTCTGATTGGTTACCCTTGAGCGTACTAAAATTGCGTAATGTTTAGGTGTCGGGTAGAGAGCAATTTACATACCAATGTTTTAGTTGTGGACCTGCAGGCAAAGTGATCGCACGCGTTATTGGTATTGTGAGATCTATGTGAAATAATAATAATAATAATAATAATAATAATAATAATAATAATAATAATAATAATAATAATAATAATAATAATAATAATAATAATAATAATAATAATAATAATAATAATAATAATAATATTAATAATAATAATAATAATCACACACACACACACACACAAACACACACACACAATACAAATAATAATAATAATAATAATAATAATAAAATTTCCACTTATGCATAGTAAAGATTGAGATTGCTATGCTGACTTCTGCTGGTAAGTTGAAACTTTTAATTTTAGTTACCTTGTTAATGAATGCTGTATGTCAGTTAGGCTAGGATGAGATATATTTTTGTTTAGTTTTCAATATTACAATGTTAATGTAAAATTAACATTAATATTTTAGAGATATGTTTGAAAAAGTGTTGTATATTTTCATTTAACTTGAACGTTAAATATATTTAACAACAACAACAACAACAACAACAACAACAACAACAACAACAACAACAACAACAACAACAACAACAACAACAACAACAACAACAACAACAACAACAAAAACAACATCAACAACTGCAACAAATGCAACAACAAACGCAACATTTCAACAACAACAGCTGCAGCAAAGAATTTATTTTGTTATGTTATACAAAATATGACATGAATCAATAGATCAATAGATCAATAGATCAATAGATCATAGATGGGTAGGAGGATATGGAGGACAGTTTGATTAACTGATTTACTGATTTACTGCTTTCAGGGTATGTAAAAATGCAAATTTTTAAGTTATAAACATAAAAAGCATAAAATGTTTTAGTAAAAACAAAATGTTTAAAGAAAACAAAACAAAAATAAATAAAAGTTTTTGTGTTATGTTAAACAAAATATGACTTGAATCAATAGATCAATAGATCAATAGATCAATAGATCAATAGATCATAGAAGGGTAGGAGGGTGGGGTGGGTGGTTTGATTAACTGATTTACTGCTTTGTATGTAAAATGCAATTTTTTTTTAGGTTATAAACATAAAAAGAATAAATTTTTTAGTAAAAACAAAAAGTTTTAAAGAAAAGAAAACAAAAATAAATAAAAATTTGAAAAATAAAGTTCGAAAAATAATTAAAAAAAAATTTTAAAAAATAAAAAAAAAAAATTAACACAAAGTGTAAATGTAAAATAAAACTTATAAAAAAAAAAAAAAAAGTTAGAAAAATAAAATGAATAAAAATTAAAATAAAAAAATTAAACACAAAGTATAAATGTAAAATAAAACTTGTAAAAAATAGTTAGAAAAATAAATTTAAATAAAAAAAAAAAAATTAAAATAAAAAATTAAACACAAAGTTTAAATGTAAAATAAAACTTATAAAAAATAAAGTCAGAAAAATAAATTTAAATAAAAAAAATTTTAAAAATTAAAATAAAAAAAAAATTAAACACAAAGTAAATTTAAAAATAAAAAAATTAAACACAAAGTTTAAATGTAAAATAAAACTTATAAAAAATAAAGTCAGAAAAATAAATTGAATAAAAAACAAAAAAAAAAAATTATATTAGTTAACGTTTATAAAAAGAAAATGAGATTTGAAAATATAAATGTCAGTCTTCAACATTTAGAAAACGGGTTATCTTTGCAAGATGCAATGCAATTGACGACATGTACATGTTAGAACAGAAGCAGTTATGTGAACAGTTATGTGCTATTGTATTATTAAACGAATGTTTACTAACTCGGTACCGCACCAGCTCCAGAACAGGTGCCGTACCAACTATGTCTCCTTCTCAGACTCTTTTCCCTTCATCCTTTTTCTTCTTTCTTTTCCTTTCCTCCTTTGTTTTGCATTCCATGCATATTTTTTCAGTCGGGGCCCCCTCCGTTGGGGTCCCAGACACCCTTTACGGAATTATAAACATCATTTTCGAGATCTACAGGTTCAATAACATATATTTTGATGTAAATATGGGGACTATACGAATATTTATTAACTCAGCACTGCGCACCAGCTCCAGCACCGGTACCCATGGCAAACTGACTCAGCTGACTATAGAATCCTTCAACTCTTTCCTTCTCTAACTCCTCCTTCCTCCATCCTTCCTCCTTTTTCCCGCCATCTTCCTTTCTTCTTCCTCTGTTTTGCATTCCATGCATTTCTTCTTTTTTCAAGAAGGGACCCCCCTCCTGAACCCGAACCCGAATCCAACTCGGAATCCTTCTCCAACTCCGGCTCCTCTACTCCAGCCTCCAAATTTTTACTTCTACGATCAATTTTAATTTTAGGGGGACGCTGGGGTACGTAATCCTGTGCGGTGCGGGTATACGGTTATAATATATATATATATATATATATATATATATATATATATATATATATATATATATATATATATATATATATAGTATATATATATATATATATATATATATGTATAAACCATTACAGTTATGTTCTAAATATCGATATATATATATATATATATATATATATATATATATATATATATATATATATATATATATATATTTATTTATTTTTATTTTTTATTTTTTTATTTATTTTTATTTATTTATTTATTTTTATTTATTTATTTATTATTTATTAATTAATTAATTAATTTATTTATTTATTTATTTATTTTATTATTTCGAAAAAAAACTGCGGTTTTTTTCGTCGGGCGAAGGGGAAGAAAATTCCCACGGGGATTAACTCCCGCGTTATCGATCGTTTCGCGTTATTCCCAAGGGCCATTGGAACCCTTGCTCAACTACAACGATTAATCGACTGAATTTTAAATAATTTTCTTTCGATTATATTTTTTAGTGTAACAAGTCAACCAGAGCACCTAGAAAGACGATTTAAACATCGATATAGGGGTAATCGATCACGATAAATCGATTGGAATCATCAAAAATGGTCCACCGATCATTTAAAACCTTCTAGGAACCAAAAGTCCCCCTTTTGGGGGTCTCCGCCCCCTTTTGGGGAATTAACCTCTGAGAACGGTCTTCCAGATCTTAAATTCGGTCTCACCGACCTTAAAAACCCTAGGTTTGACGTATCAAACGTCAAAATCTAATGAAATGATGGAAATTTCCAAGTCAGCTGCCGACATGACTGGAATTTCCAAAAACCTTCCAAAATGGTTTTCATGTCTTTGCTTTCGACGTGCAGGGCTGCCAATGGAGAAAATCCCCAAAATCCTCCGGAGTTGGGGATCTTGACCTGAATTATGGACAAAACGTTAAAAAAAAAGTAGCAAAATTAGTAAAAAAAATGGTAAAAATTAGTAAAAAAGTACCAAAAATGAGCAAAATTAACGGATTAGGGTGCCAGATTTAACGACAAATCTGGCTTCCGTTACTTTTCCGTGTCAAAACGTTAAAAAAGTAGCAAAATTTCTAAAAAAAATGGCTAAAATTAGTAAAAAAGTACCAAAAATGAGCAAAATTAACGGATTATATTAAGTTATTATATATATATAAGGTTATATATTATTATTATATATATATATATATATATATATATATTATATTGTTAAATATATATTATATATATACATATTATATATATATATATATACATATTGGATAAGATTTCTCCATATATATATATATATATATATATATATATATATATATATATATATATATATATATATATATATATATATATATATATATATATATATATATATATATATATATATATATATATATATATAGGGACAAAAGTATCAGTATCGGTATCGGGTATCGGCAAAAATTTCGGTATCGGTATCGGTATCGGTTTTGAAAAAGTTGCAAGTTCTTGTATCGGTATCGGTATCAGACAAAAAATTTCGGTATTGGTGCAACACTAATTAAAGCTATTATAATTAAATAAAAAGGAGTAAATAATTTATTTAGAACATTATTCATCAAACAAAAAAAAATAATTGATAGCTAAATAAATAAAGTAAATATTCCTAATAGTATTTTTTCTTTTTCATTTTTACTTGGTGCCAACATTCACGGGCAGGGCCCTTTTCTAGGAGGGGGTAAAGACACATATATTTCTTTATACTAAATATACAAAATCAGTTGATGCATTTCATAACCAAAGTTCGCAAATATTGTGTTTTTAATATAAATAATGTACTACTTCTTTCAATTTACCTATGAGCTAGAAAGAATTGCAAGAAAATATATGAGGAGAATAGTTGGAAAGTTTACAATATATATATATATATATATATATATATATATATATATATATATAGATATATATATATATATATATTGGGTTATAAGAGAAGAAAGATGAAGTTATAGCAATATATATATATATATATATATATATATATATATATATATATATATATATATATATATATATATATATATATAGTTATTTTTTTATATATATTTATCCATATATATATATATATATATATATATATATATAAAGGTGGCATTAACGCGTTAAAGCGTTAATCCGTTAATTAACTCGTTAATTTTTTCGTTAACTTTTAACGCTTTCGTTAATTTCGAAAAGAAGTAACTGACTATTAACGAGTTACATTTGTAAATTAACGTTAACGAGTTAAAAAATTTCCTTACATCCGTTAACCGTTACCTTAATTTACGAGTTTATAAAATATTTTATCAGATTTTAAATTGTACTAGATTCGATTTCTTTGATAACAGATAAACTTTTTTTTTTTTCAAAATTTCCTAAACGCTCCTCAATGGCTCAAAATGTGTTTATTCTTACACGGTTATTATCCCGTTTAGTAATGTTTAACATGCTTTTCTTATGCTGTATTCTCATTTCTTATTGGTTCGCTGAAGAAAAAAAAGATAGTGACTGTAGTGACTGCAGACAGATCTCTGACGCGGTACCACTTTTGCTCGACCAGTCTGATGGTAGCCAATGAATAGTGGAGATATAAGCTTGTATATATATATATATATATATATATATATATATATATATATATATATATATATATATATATATATATATATATATATATATATATATATATATATATATATATATATATATATATATATATATATATATATGGCCAGACTTCAGAAAGCAACATGCATGTATCTAAAAAACTATAACAGCTACAGGAAAATAAATAACATTTTTGAATTCAGCGAGCAATTTCATGGGTGAAACTTAAAAAAATGTATTTTATTCTAATATTTATTAATAACAACTTAAATATTAGTATCATCTTAGGTCTGGCAGCGTACGCTCTGAGTAAGCTTCCGTTTCTGCAATAGAAGGAGCGTCAGAGTTGCCAAAAATTGTTTTTTTTTATCATGCTCTGGAGAAAATGTTAATTTTTTTTTATAATTTTTTAGGGGCTCGAACCGACGGTGGGACATAGGGGGGACTAAGTCCCCCTCGTCGTCCCCCGATAGGCCGAGAGACCCCGAGTTGTTCCATCTTTGTGGTTTACCCTGGGGTCTCGTTTAGATAAAAAAATTAAAAAAATTTTTTGGCAACTCTGCCGCTCCTTCCTACCTCTCAAAAACGATACTTATCATACAGTTTTGCAACATTTGTTAAGAATTTTAAATTTTATAAAAGCGTTATTTTTTTTTTTTTTTTTTTTAATTTCGTCCATAAAAATGTCTCCTGCTTACAAAAATGTTATTTATTTTCATGTAGCTGTTCTAGTTTTTTAGTTACATGCATGTTTCTTTCTGAAGGCTTACCTATATATATATATATATATATATAATAATTATATATCAATAAAAATATATATATATATATATATATATATATATATATATATATATATATATATATATATATATATATATATATATATATATATATATATATATTTTCATTAAAATACTTTGAATATCTGCAATCAAAATAAAAGAAAATTAACAATTATTATTACTATTCCTACATATTTTGAAGACGGTTAACGTTAACGATTAACGTTAACTTCCGTTACATTCACTACCGATAAACGCTTTAATGATTAACGCCGTTAATTTTTTTGTTAACGATTAAGGATTAACGGCGTTAACTTTCCTCATATTATTACATATATATATATTATTATTACATATATATTATATATATACATATATATATATTGAGCAAAGATATATATATATATATATATATATATATACATATATATATATATATATATATTATTATTTCCATATATATATTATTATTATATATATTATTTATTTTATTATTATTTTATTGCTGCTTTTTTCTTATTATTACATATATACATATATATATATATATACAAGCACAGCATATATGTATATAGTTATTATTACATTATGAAAGAAAGTTATTATATAGAGTTATATATATATAGCATATACATATATATATATATACATATATTATTATTACATATATATATATACATTATTATATATTATATATATTATATATATATATATATTATTATATTATATATTATATATATATTATTATATTATTATATATATATATTATGTTATTAATATTAGTAAGTTAACATATATTATATATTATATATTCGTATATTATTATTATTAAAAATATTGATATTATATTTCTATATATTTATATTATTATTATATATTATTATTATTAATATTATTATATTATTACATATTACAATCATTTTATATACATATTATTGAAGAGCATATATTATTATTACATATATTATTATTATTATTACATATATATATATACATATTATTATACATATACATATATATATATATATATATATATATATATATATATATATATAAATATATATATATATATATATAATATAAATATATATATATATATATATATATATATATATAGGTATATATCTATATATATATATATATATATATATATATATATATATATATATATATATATACATATTATTGCCCCTGGGCCCCTCTTATTTGGGGGGTTCATGTCATCTGAAACCCAGCGACCTTCATCGGGCTAAGCTACAGGTCTCTTAGGGAGGAAATTTGATGGGATGTTCTGTAGGGGGTGAGTAACGGACATCTTAAAAGGAGGTGATCTGTTGTTACAGCATCTATTAGGCATCCTCGGCAGTGTGGAGAAGTTGCGTCTTGGAGTTGCAACCTGTGCCTGTTTTCCTGCAGGTCTGGGTGATGATCAAATCTCTCGTGGGAAAGTATTCTGTGTTGCTGATATTTCCGGGGGGCGAGAGTTCATAAGGTGGTTTGGTGGGTGGTTGTTGAGGTATTGCTGTATAAAGTATGTGTGAATATGTTTTGAGATAGATGTGTTGTTTGGAGGGAGGGATGGTTCTGAAGAGTTGGCCGTAATAGAGGACAGTGGAGGAGGGAGGGGATTTTAAACGGTGTACAGTGGGATCTTGTAGGAAGTTATGGCATTGGTAGGTAGGGTCGAGAGCCCTGGCATATAATTGCGTCCCTATCATGTCTAGATGATCCTGGATTGGGAGAATTTTTGTTTCTTCATGCAGATGCTGAATTGGAGTAGTTTTCAGGCAGCCTGTGATAGTTCTAATGGCAGTATTTTGGATTCTTTGTAATTTGATACTGTTGGTTGGTGAGATTAGAGTGTCCCAGACTGTTGATCCATAGTTGATTGTGGTTCTTGAGAATTGTTTGTATGTAGTTGTAAGTGAGGTTGCTTCATTTCTGAAATTGTGTCGGGATAATGATCGTAGGACATTTAGCTTTCTATTTGCTGTGTTTGTGATGTTTTGGATGAGAGGTGTAAAGGTGAAGTGTGTGTGTCAAAGAATAAACCCAGATTTTTAGGTGTTTTGTTTAGGGGGATGATGGAGTTATTTAGAGTTACCTGTGGGTGAAAATGATGATTGGTGTCTGTCAGTGCTGATTAGGGTTATTAATGATTTCTCGGCAGAGGCTGACATTCTGTTGAAAGACAGCCAGGCTTCTAGTTGGTTTAAGTAAGCCTGAGTGTGAGTAGTAGCGGTGGGTACAGAGGAGTTCTGGAATGGTTATGGCTATATCATCTGCATAGGTTATAAGATGTGAATTGGAAGATTGAGGGGTGGGGGATGTCAGCTGTAAAGAAGTTGAATAGGAATGGGGACAAAATGGCACCCTGATGGACTCCGTTTTTCAATTTTACGGTTCTTGAGATCTGGTTTTTCTGGATACCTGTGCAGTGCGTCCAGATATGAGATTAGCTAGCCATTTTTAATAATATATTAGTATATTTATATATATATATATATATATATATATATATATATATATATATATATATATATATATATATATATATATATATATATATATATATATATATATATATATATATATATATATATATATATATATATATATATATATATATTGAGTTCGTGTACAGGACCTAAAACGGCCCACATAGAAGCGGCTACACTGGGTTGAATAATCAACTCCATGAGTGGACACAGGCTTAAACATATTTTAAATGTCTAAGAAAATTTGATGGCGAATTGAATATTCAGTCAAAAAATAAATAAAAAGCTGAATAAAAAAATGTACATCCATTATAAATAGTTCTGATATTACATAACAAAATCATATGTTATATAGAATATTCAGTTCTTGAAGATAAGAGAAAATAGAATTACTGTTAATGTGGGAGGATTCAGATAATTTATGGGTTAACCTTTAAAAAGGCGTTTTGGACCATAAAATAGGAAAGTGATGACGGCGAATGGGGTCCAGTTGGGGACAATTAATTAAGATATGGTGAACTAATTGCGGGGTATGACGACGGCAAAATCTACAGATTAAAGGATGGTCCCTTGACATATAGTGCTGTGAGTGATATTGGTGTGGCCAACACGGAGGCGTGCAAGCGCTTTCGTCGGTGGGAAGGCCACTCAAAAATGTTCGGCCTTACATTTTTAAGTTTTGCCCCTCACTGATCACTAGTCCAGTATTCTTGCAAATAAGACCGGAAGCCTTGTCAGAGAGCAGGATAATAATCAGTTGATGGGAGGAGATCTTGTCGAATGGCATCTGGGAGGTACCTAGAACAACTCCGAAAAGAGGCGCCCATTTTGGCCTCTCTGTTAGCGCTTTCTTTGTCAATTACCCAAACGTGAGAAGGGGGTCCAACATAGTATGATTTGGAGAGTATGAGAGTATGAGAGTGGAGCAGCCGAAGAAATTGTTGTACAGCGGATACCATTGTGTTTTTAGAATAGGGAGCTTAGAGTGGTCTTGATTAAGGAATAGAATTAGAGAGAAATCGTTGTAGTCATTATTTCTACTTTAAAAATTAAAGCATGAGGGGTGAGGGTATGGGAAAGGTTGCGGTCAGGAAACGCATCAAACGCACCAGCACTGTTCCCTGTTTTAGAGCCGTCGGTAAACACTGGAGTAAATCTACCGTGAACTGCGGATTGTGAAAGGAATGATCCATTAACAAGGCAGAAGGGTGACTAGATTTAGAAAGAGAGGTCAGAAGCAGACAAATGGTGGGAGCAGGGAATATCCAAGGTATATACCTTTCGCCATAGTAGAGCGGCAGCACTTTTTGCAAAGGGATGTTGAGGAAGGTAAGAACGTTATTAACTGTGTTTGCAAATGGACAGTGAAGAGGATTCTGAGGTGTCTCTCGCAGAATCGTTGTCAGAGCAGAGGGTATTGGGGTTTGAAAGCGAAGGTAACTTGTGTACATGATGTATATCCTACGAAGTGAGAGTGGCATCACATCGGATTCAACTTAAATATTTAATTTCTAAAGCAGAATCGTAAGTCTGGAAGGGAACTCTTATATAATAAAAGGGATCAGCCTCCAGATTAGGAGACGCACATAGTAAAAAACTACTATCGCTACACTATAATTGAATATATTTTTGGAATCACGAGCAAATTTTACTTTTGAAAAGTACAAAATAAATTAAAATTTACATAAAATAAAAAATAAAAAAAATAACAAGTTTTTAGGGATGTACGATAAGTTTATCATATTACAACGGCAAAAATAATGTTGTTGACAGATTTATTTGCATTCTTAAACCTAACCTAAATAATCTACCTATATATAAAATATATATATATATATATATATATATATATTATTACATATATTATATATATATATATATATACATATATTATTATTATTATTATTATTATTATTATTATTATTATTATTATATATACATTATTATTTGTTATATACGCATATACATATATATTATATTAAGAGTTATATTATTATTATTATTATATTATTACATATTATTATTATATATATTATTATAATATATATATATTATTATTATTATTATTATTATATTATATTATTATTACACACATATATATATATTATATTATTATATAT
Source organism: Trachelipus rathkii (assembly GCA_015478945.1). NCBI lineage: Eukaryota > Metazoa > Arthropoda > Malacostraca > Isopoda > Trachelipodidae > Trachelipus > Trachelipus rathkii. The sequence continues at coordinate 34,612 of JABUQX010016655.1, read as the reverse complement.
ATATATTATTATTATATTATTATATTATTATTATTATATTATATATTATATATATATATATATTATTATTATTATTAATATTATATATATTATCATATTATTATATTATATATTACATACACATTATATATATATATATATATATATATATATATATTATATATATATATATATATATATATATATATATATATATATATATATATATATATATATATATATATATATATATATATATAAGATATATATATATATTATATATATATATATATATATATATATATATATATATATATATATATATATATATATGTAAGATTTTTCTTTCTCCGCTCGGAGCACTCTACGTGAAGGATATCATGAATAAAAGTATCGCCTTTTACTCTTTATTTGTAGGAAGCATTTAAGACCTCGGAAATACAATTCTAAACAACAAACCCAATCCGAACATTGGACCCAAATCCAACAACCTGTTGTGAAACAGAGAATTTCGAAATAAATGAAATGTTCTAATAATACAATTATGGGTTAACAAATTATAGCACAATAATGCGGAATAAAAATCATATATCAGAATTTTACAAAATTAAGGAATTATATATAAATATAAAAGTAATATAATAAAATATATAAAATAACAAAGTTGTCGCACTCATTAACATAGTAATAATAATTATTAATAAAAATAATTAGTTTAATATCTATATATATAAAATCAATTAAAACCACTTTTGTATGTATTATAAAAATGAAAGAAAATATGTTAAAATATTTGTAAAATAACTCAATTAAATTTGGATCACCGCTGTGATGTTACTAATATTATATATTAAATAAAAACCTCAATTTACCTTCACTAAACTTCAAGTAGAATCTATGAAGCCATGGAAAACATTTGATATACTTGTATCAAATAAAATATAATACCTGTTTTTATATTTCAAAGGGGAAAAAATATACATTATAATAAAGACACGTAATATTTGTAAAAAGATGTATATACGACTATATATATATATATTGGATATATCTATATAGTATGTATATACATAAATGCTTTATATAGATACACAAGGGTTTGGGATAATGTAAGTAACTTTTGGGAGAAAATATTTTTTGCTACAGGCAAAAGACACACTCAACTTTCACTCTATTCTTTCGTATCCTTTTATAAGAACAACTGCTTGGCCTGGCTCTAGCAAAACGAATGAGGAAGCTTTGAATATGATTGTGCGGGCTAACCTCGAGATTTCCTAACGTGAGGGAACAGAGAATGCAAGAGGGGGAGTTTTGTTGTGCATAGCTGACACGATCTATTTTGTACAGAGAACGTTCGGGAAAAACATATTTTGATTTTGTACGAAGCTAACAAAACAAGGTTATCGTCTTGTGAAAGAGTTTTAAGTCTTAGTGGAAGAGCTTTTAAAGGCATATATGCATTCTATATGCAGTCTCTAGGCGAGGTTTGTTTGTTAAAAAATGGAAGTGTTTTCTTGTATGAGTCAGGATTGAGATCGTGAGAACAGAGTAAAGAATTTGGTCTGTTAGAACTTGTAAAGGTTTCATAAACACATTGCACAATCAGGTTGATTTTAAATATTGTTTTGTATTCAAAACTGAATTCCGATAAAGGACCCCCCTTTAAGAAAGGAATCTTTATCTGAAAGATTTGAACAAATCAACATGAGTGTGCATCCTGTCTAAGGAGAACACCTTTCTAGCATCCTTCGAGATGGTAGTCTCGCATCTCCAGGATGAGGAAACATGGTTAAATTTACAAATTCTGGAACATGAAAAAGATTTACTGTCCAGAAAGGTTACATGCTAAAACTCTGATAGATAAAAACAAGGTAGGAAAACAAGGTAAGTTTGGTGTCTGGTGTATGGGTTTTTCAGGCGGTTAATTTCTAGGCTTGCCCCTAACATGAGAATGGTATATAGGGACACGATTCGCATTATAATATAGGTCTAAAACTTGGTAAACGTATACCAATGGTGCATGGTAGTCTAGGCTACTGATTTATTTTTTAAAATTCTTTCGGTTTACCAGGAAGTATTAGTTTAAAAGTGCTTTTGTTTTCCCTTTTCAAATTTAACAAACAAAAAAAAAAACGCTGAAACTGTTCCTACTAGAGGCGGTTTTAATTGTTGCTTTATGTTGCTTTAACCTATTTAAAATTAATCATGTAAATTAAAGCAAGTGTTAGTAATGTTAATATCGCGAAATGATATCAACTACTTAAAAGAAAAAAGATCATTACTTAATAAAAAGGGTTAGTTTTCTAATAATAAAAAATGGTCGCCAGATCAATTCAATGATCAGATAAAACTTTAAGATTAATTAAAACAAAGCGGTAAACATTAAAGTTAGTGGTTAGTTAAAACAAAGCAATTATTGACTTAATCTTTAGCTAGTTTATAGCAAATGCTATCAAATTACAAAGCTAGATATATTTTTTCTAAAAGTATTAAAAAAAATAAGTCTAAATTAAAGCTAAATTGTTAAAATTAATGAAGCTAAACATTTGTTAGTTGCTTATTTTAAAATGTTAGAGATTAGTAAGCTTGTTTCTTATATTTTTTTTTCTTTATAAAAAAGTTTTTTACTTTTCCTATTTAACATATTTTTTATTTTAAAAATTGGTTGTCCCCCCCTACGGAGTGAACGTATTAATGCAGTATATATATATAAAAAATAAGCGCACTTATGACTATGAAACTTTCCTTAATCATAAAAATTACTTTATTTTAAACTTAAGAAATGATATTTTAAAATATCAGGAGAGCAAAAAAAAACGTATTTCCAAGTCTGGAAAGATTCTCATATAGCAAAAAAAACGTGTTCATCGGAACATCTTTGAAAGCTACTCTACTTGAAATAGATACTTTCTCTAACCTAAAAAAAAGCAAAAAAAAATAAAAATCAAAAAAAAAATGTTATCATCAAAATCTGTAGGAAAATAACGTTATAAATTCCTTATCTATCTGTTTTAGGAGAGGGCTGTCTCAATCGTATGAGTCTCCATGTACGAAACTTATGAAATAAACTGTCATTTATAACCTTTGTTTTCTAAAATTTATATTAAAAAATTAAAAGGATGGAGCGGCTAACTATAAAAACATAGTAAAGTACATCTGGCTACTTTCGCAACGTAATCAACGACTGGCTTGGTTATTTTTAGGATACTCAGGAAAACACAGGGGAAAACATCATCCCAAAAACTGGTAACTTCCTTTAAAAGGACCTAACTTTCAAGCGCTATTACTTGACATCAGACATGATGGGATGAAATAACATACGTCTTTTCCGTTTTAGGACCGGTTCGGTTTTATGTTCTAAGAGAAAATACAGGGGAAACTTTCGGCCCAAACTGGTAATTTTCCTTAAAAGGACCTAACCTTAGAGCGCTGTTATGTAACATCAACATAATAAGATGTATTACGTAAGTCTTTTTACGAAGGATTGCATTCAACAGAGCTATGATTTACTTTTAGTTATCGGTTCCCTCTTCAATTTAATAATAAAAATAAAAAAACGATAGGTGCCGCTCGAAACGGAATTGAATTTTAAACCTTGTTTAAAATTTGACTGAAAATCATATTTAAAGGAAGTTGGCACTGTCGCCTGGTTTACTTTAAAACACTAATTTCCTCTCTATTAAAACTTAATTTATTCGTCGTTCTGGGCCGAGCTTCTTACTCTCAAGCACGGTTATCCAGATATGTGTTCACACACACATACACGTGCACATATATATATAGCAGTTATATATATATATATATATATATATATATATATATATATATATATATATATATATATATATATATATATATATATATATATATATATATATATATATTTATATACATACATATATATATATATAAAGAAGAAGTATATATATATATATATATATATACAGATATATATATATATATATATATATATATATATATATATATATATATATATATATATATAGCTTTAATGAAATCGAACTCTGGGTCCGGTAGGAGCGGAGATCTGCCCCCATATCTGGTTTGGGTTAAAGAATCGGCTATCAAATCTTGGCTGAGTCATGGAGATGTTTATGGGGCTCTCCCCTGTACCTTTATTTGGTTTACTTTCGTAATAATTTCCGTCACTGCTCCAATTTGCGTGAGACTTTAGGTGAGTTATGTTAGGTTCAGTACCTTGCTTTGCTGAGGGGTTCATTGTGTTGTCTAAAAGAGCTGTCTGTTGAGAGAATCTTTGAGTACTGTCTTTCCGAGCACTCTCTTCGGCTTTAGGATTGGGTTTTAAAGAGAAATTATGCGCAAGACTAAGTCTAGGAGGTACCTCTCCTGGGGGGAGCTGTCCCCTCGGTTTATCTCTCACTGATTCTTCGTGCCTTTGCCTCCGAATTAATTCAGTTTCTTCCTCCTTATCACCTTCTAAATCCACTTTATTCTCTTCTCTATCTCTAATCACTTCTTCCTCATCTGAAGTAGGCTTCGTTGCCATTTCCTCTCAAGAAATAGAACAAATTCTTTTAGAAACAAAAAAAAACTATCGTTAAAATTATGCAAAAATGAACGATTGTAAACACTGGCTATTTCTATTATTATTAACACAAGATTCGCTTAATTGTAATAATAAAAACATACGCTACGGCAGCTTCTCTAATATGTTTTAAAAGTTTTATAAAAAGAGCACTTCTTAATTATATATAAAAAACAAAAACACTTTAGTTTTGTTCGGCTTGCTAAAACTTTCTAATAAAGACACTTTTAGTCTCGTTGACTATATATATATATATATATATTATATATATATATATATAAGGTTATATATTATTATATTATATATATATATATATATATATATATATATATATATATATATATATTTTATATAAAAATAAATATATATTTATTTTTTATATATATATATATATATATATATATATATATATTCATGCTTGCTTTTAAACCACTGTAGTCTCGTTGACTATATATATATATATATTATTATTATATATATATATATATTATTATATATATTATATATATATATATATATATATATTTTTTTTCTATATATATATATATATATATATATATATATATATATATATATATATATATATATATATATATATATATATATATATATATATATATATATATATATATATATCTGTATAGATATATATATATATATGCTTGCTTTTTAAAAAAAAACACTGCAGTCTCGTTGACTGTATATATATATATGCTTGCTTTAAAAAAAAACACTGCAGTCTCGTTGCCTGTATATATATATATAAGCTGGCTTAATTAATCGTATTTCTTTTACGTTACTCTAGCGCAAATAAAATTTTCTAAACTAAGAAAATAATAATAATAATAATACTCGTGGGGAGAGTAAAATTTGTTATATATACGATCTATACTTCTTTTTTATCCCTCTTCCCTTGCTTCGCAACGCTTGGCCTTGAGCGGCGTGTGCCTGAGCTGGTGCGTGTGTGTGTTATGCGTGAATTCTTTGTCCAATCGGTCTGTGTCTGTTTACTCAATTCTTTTTCTCTTTCTCCCTTACTCCCTTTCTTATATATATATATATATATATATATATATATATATATATATATATATATATATATATATATATATATATATATATATATATATATATATATATATATATATATATATATATATATATATATTTATTGAGTGAAAATTAGTACTTTACTAAAGTTTAGAGAGAGGTTAATTAAAGAGAAGGTGTTTAAGAAAAAGGGTAAACACAGTTTGGAAAATCAATATTGATAAGACTTACTTGCTACCCGTTATCAACTTAAAAATTAGCACGTTACACAATATTTTTGTCAACTCTGACAATATACCACACTTAAAAACACACTTTTATGAAACCAAAGCTATAAAATATAAAACATCTTATCAACTACATAAAAACCAATTTATGGATGATCACCCGAAAAAATAAAAATACTTAAAATTAAAATATTTTTGACAACCTTTTTTACATAAGCATGCAAAAGAGAATATTTTAATTATAACAATTGTATCTTTTATTTTTAATAGTGTTGCGCGCGCAACTTTATATGTTTCTATATTTCATGGGGGGGGAAGGGGTAAGAATTTTTCTTCTTTTCGATATTATGGAGAACCCTTTTCTCTGACTTGGCTGGGAGCTTCCTTTGTGAAGCTGCTTTTGGTGAGAGAGGCCTTCCTCTCTAGGCGGCTGCTTGCTGAGTAATGGGAGAGACTGTCTCTCGACCGTTGACTGCTTAGCTGGGGAAACTCTTCCCTTAAAAATTAAAAAATTTTATTTTTTAATTAGAAATTCTTACTTGTATTTTTCCATGTAATTGGCTCCTTAGTGAAGGTTGTGGGTTGTTGTTTGGGCTGGTTGGCTGTTGCGCTGTTTGCATCTGGCTACTACGAAGATTCCATTCAATCCTGGCAGGGTCGCCAATTGTAAGATTTTTCTTTCTCCGCTCGGAGCACTCTACGTGAAGGATATCATGAATAAAAGTATCGCCTTTTACTCTTTATTTGTAGGAAGCATTTAAGACCTCGGAAATACAATTCCAAACAATAAGCCCAACTCAAAACATTGGACCCAATCCAACAACCTGTTGTGAAACAGAGAATTTCGAAATAAATGAAATGTTCTAATAATACAATTATGGGTTAACAAATTATAGCACAATAATGCGGAATAAAAATCATATATCAGAACTTTACAAAATTAAGGAATTATATATAAATATAAAAGTAATATAATAAAATATATAAAATAACAAAGTTGTCGCACTCATTAACATAGTAATAATAATTATTAATAAAAATAATTAGTTTAATATCTATATATATAAAATCAATTAAAACCACTTTTGTATGTATTATAAAAATGAAAGAAAATATGTTAAAATACTTGTAAAATAACTCAATTAAATTTGGATCACCGCTGTGATGTTACTAATATTATATATTAAATAAAAACCTCAATTTACCTTCACTAAACTTCAAGTAGAATCTATGAAGCCATGGAAAACATTTGATATACTTGTATCAAATAAAATATAATACCTGTTTTT
>JABUQX010016655.1:15000-17500 GCA_015478945.1 Trachelipus rathkii | reverse complement strand
TTAATCTCATCATTAAAGGGAATTAGCATATTTGTTTAACTAAAGGAATACTGCTGTGGGTAAACCGCGTATGGTATTAGTCAAAGGTCTCGGCCTTCCGTTAAGAAGATGGAACTTCTGTCCCTCCTTTGTTCCCGTGTAGTCTGAACCCCTTAAATGGGGAAAATAAAAACTTTCTAAATATTTCCGATGAATAAATGAAAAAAAAATTACGATGATTTTTAGGTTCAACATATATTTATGAAACTTTTAATCTAAATAAAGTTCTTTGAAAAGTCTATAGATTTTCTTCTTTTATTATGTATATATATATATATATATATATATATATATATATATATATATATATATATATATATATATATATATATATATATATATATATATATATATATATATATATATATATATATATATATATATATATATATATATATATATATATGTAATGCAGTGGTACATGAAGTATATAAATTGTTTTCATTTATTTGTTTTAAAATAGAGGTCACGTATTGCTATTGCAATATTATTTATTTTCTTTTGTCTATATACCTAATGTATGCTGCAAGGCCCGGTCAAACCGCTGTAAATATGTTTATATTGTAAGGAGAAACAATAACCAATGAGAACTCATCTTTTAAGACTTACTTTTAAAATCTGAATTGTCATTGGTCGTTGTTAACAAAGCTTTATTATTATTATTATTATTATTATTATTATTATTATTATTATTATTATTATTATTATTATTATTATTATTATTATTATTATTATTATTATTATTATTATTATTATTATTATTATTATTATTATTATTATTAATATTTTTTAAAGCGAATTGCGAAAGGATACTGCGTATTACTTTATATATATAAATGGTTTTATATATATATATATATATATATATATATATATATATATATATATATATATATATATATATATATATATATATATATATATATAAATTAGTATTTTATTGAATAAATGCATTTTTGTTGAAGGTGTGGAAGCTCATAATCTTCGATTTTCGTTAGTTCTTTATTCTGATTGGAATGAAAGATTGTCATTTCTTGAGAAGTAGTATGATATTACAAGGAATACCAATCACGCCTTCCCTTCAGATGTCTTGTATATATTTGTTTTACTAAATTAATTAATAAATATATACATCATTTTACTTGCTGTTTTTAAGGATTGTGATTCGTTAAGAGGCGTAATCTATATTACTTAAATTCATATAAATAGTAAAAATAAGAATAATTTTGATCTTTCCGCTTTTCATTGTTGTTAACCAAAGTTGTATATAGTTGGTACCTACAAATGCCTCGTATGTCTCGATCAAATTTTATTATATGTTAGATTATGTATTTTCGTAACCAAGAAGTGCTTTATTTTGTGTTATATTACAAAAGTAAATGTAATATTTGTTTTAAATTTAATGTGGTGATATAATTTCGATGTGTAAAATATTGCCGTTTTGTTTATTGTAAAGATTAAGGTAATTAAGTTTGTGTTCTTAAAGCAATTGTGAGTAGATTGTATTTTATATATACATTGGTATATCAAAGTGTCGTCTGCAGTTGTGCATTTGTAAAGAGTATTGCGTTTGATATCATTGCTAGATGTTACTGGCAGGTAAGCTTGTATTTATTGTAATTTATTTTCTGAAGTTTCGCAATTAATATATTGTGGTGATAAATATAAAACAATTGTAAGTTTGATATTTATTTATTAACATATGGTTAATGTTTGTATTCACAATTTTTGTTTGCAACAAAGGATTTATTTAATCACTAATAGGCAACTCTTGTGCATTAGAGAAACAGTTATAGTAAATAGTCAGCTGATCCTTTATTATTTGGTCACACTGACGAATCGATGTTTTTTGTAAATTTCAAATCTGATTAATTTTCAAGTAAAGATTTAAGATTACCTATCAAATCAATCGGTCTATATATTTTTGTTAATATATTTTATTTATTTATACACATTTTTGAACATAAATATTTATATATTTTATATACCTATTTATGGGCGAGGATCTGTATAAATTTAATGTTAGAGTATTTTGTTATTGTTTAACAGTTGTTTGCATATATACATTGATGCACATATAAATGTACATATTGCATGTACATATATATGGTCGTTGATCTATATTGCAAGAGGTATATTTAAAGCATAAAATATTATTAATATTTGGTACTGAAGTTCTATCCATTCGGTGCGCATGTACGTAGATATCTGTGGACATCTAATTACATGTACATGGATGCATAAAACTTTGTTTGTGTAAAAGCAGTACGTATTCATTTTTTTTTTATTAAAGTATTTTTAAATTTATTCCAGTAGTTTTCTTGAGTGTTTCCAAAGGTAGTTTACTTTCTTATTTATTCAAATATTCAGATAGCTATTATTTTAGGTCTTAAAGACATTGATTTCATGATCAAAACATTGATCATAAAACAGGTAAATTCATTGATAACGAGTATTATTG
>JABUQX010016655.1:5000-7500 GCA_015478945.1 Trachelipus rathkii | reverse complement strand
ACCCACACACACACACACACACACACACACACACACATATATATATACTTTTCCAATAAAAATATCCGTTTAATAATCTACCTATTTTAAACACAGATTTCACCGTTAATCACATCTGTCACCTTTCACCCAATTTCATACACGAATTTCCTTAAATGCATGGAAAATTCCAATGTCCGTTTTTTTTGACATATCCTAAGAATGGTTTAAATATTCCCATAATTCACTCTAATAAAACACCCTATTTCGAAATCTCAAAACAATCCTACATCGTCAAACTGCTAAATATTTCCTATGCGTAAATTTGAATTCTACTATTAAATTTGTTTTAAATTTAAACACGATGCACCGAAATATCCTTTTAAGTTTTTACTTCAAAAAAATGCTACCTAAATGTGAATTTGAATTCTGCTATTAAATTTGTTTTCAATTTGAACACAATGCACTGAAATATACTTTTAAAGTTTCTACTTCAAAAATGCTACCTAAAATCATTCCTTTAATAAATGAGTGAATCTTCCACAAATAACAAAAATGACTAAACCTTTCACAAATAAACTTTAGAAATACTCTTACCCGATACTGGGGAAAATTAAACTTGTTTGTAGTTAAACAATTCCAAATCCTTTTACGTAACTGGAATTTCGTGACTTAGCAGTAATTTTCCTCGTCACAATTTCAGAACTTTTGTGAATATTTATTTCCTTAAATTTTGATCACAACCTTCGATTTTTTAACTCTTTCAGAAAAACAATCTATTTATTTTATAAAGTATTAACTAATGCTATGAATTAGTTGGTTCGTCCTACAATACTCCCTATATATATATATATATATATATATTATATATATATATATATATATATATATATATATATATATATATATATATATATATATATATATATATATATATATATATATATATATATATATATATATATATATATATATATATATATATAAAGAAATTTTAATTCGCATATAATAGGATTGGCCGATGTCACCGGGTGCGGTGCTGTGCGGAACAAGATTCTAGTGGTTCGGGCGGTGCGGTGCGGTGCGGTGCGCATTTAAATATGGAAGTACGGTGCTGAGCGCTTCGAAAATTTCGGTGTTCAATCAACACTAGTACATAGTATATAGTCTTAGCGTTTGTGGAAGTTGGCGTATAATATATTAGTTTTTACTTTGCAAATACTCCAATTGACGACAAACCTGTGGGCGTCGTTGTTTACCATTGCATGTTTTGTCAAAATATTGTGTAATTTGGCTTATATATATATATATATATATATATATATATATATATTATATATATATATTTATATATATATATATATATATATATATATATATATATATATATATATATATATATATATAGTAGTCCACACACACACACACCCACATTACATTTACATATACATACTTATATACATATATATATATATATATATATATAAACTTGTATATATATATATATATGAGTATATAGAGAAAGAGAAAGAAAGAGAGAGAGAGAGAGATGGGACTAGATGGACGGAGCGGAAATGAAGTTTGTCTTCTAATGGAAAGCTGAAGATGATTCTACAAGCTTCTCAGAAAACTCTAATCATTTAAAATGCCTATTAATATTTTAGAGAATATTACCCATCAAAGAGCAATTTAAAAAAAAAAAAAAAAAACAAAGGCAAAATCCATATAACAAAAAAAATATTTATAAATATATTAATAAATTACAATAGAGAAGTAATTTAATTAATATAGAACCATTCAAAAAAAAGCCCCTGGATTTCCTGGGGTTCAAGGTAGATACCGCTGGCTAGCCAGGGTATCACAAATGCCGGGTATTTTATTCCACTAGTAACAAAGCACTTCACTAATGTATTCATTTACGGCTGAGTAAGCCAAAGCTAATCGTAAAGTAAGAATATGACTCTCTCTCTCTCTCTCTCTCTCTCTTCTCTCTCTCTCTCTCTCTCTCTCTCTTCTCAGTCAACATATCTTGTTTTACTTCTTTTACCTTTCAGACCAACCCTTCGCCGACCTAAGACCCCTAAAATTAAAAACCAAGCGCTTGATAATATTTAATTCTTCTCACTTCATTTCAACTTCCCCTTTTAATAGGCGAGTCAAACTGTATATATAATAATTCCGCTTCATCATCAGAAGGATACCCGTTATGAAAAAAAAACAAAACAAAACAAAACAAAAAAAAAAAAACAAAAACAAAAACTGCATTCGTCCCATTCAACCTTTTTGTTTTCTTAGTCGTGTTTTTTTTCTTTCTTACTTTTTATCTCTTAAAAATTACGTGACTTTCCGCCCAAGATCAAAGGACATGCCGCGATAAGACCTCCAACCTTATATAAATATATATATATATATATATATATATATGCAAGAAAGCATATATATATATATAGTGAAAGAGAGAGAGTATATATATATATAGAAAGAAAGGAGAGAGAGAGAGAGAGGAGAGAGAGAGAGAGAG
>JABUQX010016654.1:0-15938 GCA_015478945.1 Trachelipus rathkii | reverse complement strand
TTTAATATTATATATAATATATAATATTATATTAGAAATAATATATATTAATATAATATATAGATATATAATAATATACATAATTATATATATTATAATATATTTAAATAATATATAAACTATATATATTATAATATAAACATAAGAATAATATATAAAGTAAACCACCACATCAAACACGAGTCGATAAACAGATCAAGCAGGGTCCAGCAATCGTATCAGCATTAGTTGCACCTTAGCCAGTCAACCATTCCAGCCAATACTTATGCCACATAAGTACAACAAATATACTAGCAATAATATATACTATAAATATATACTATATAATAACTATATATATATTAATATATTATATATATATATATATATATACTAATATAATATATCATTCTATTATAAAAATTTTATTATATATCATAATATAATATACTATGCCCTTTATGTTCTTACGACCTTCGTATATGGTTTTTTTTTTTTACATAATAGTGTAATATGATACTAACAAACAATTTAAGTGGACGACCGCATTACAATAAGTGAACAAAGACTCTTTATAGATTTTTCAAAAATCATTATTAATAGCTAAATAAATAAAAAAATTCAAAAATCAAATATCTCGAAAAAGTACGACACTTACAGCAAAAACAATTACACTATGGATATCACGCATATCATCTAGTATGTAATAGAATCTCTATTAACAAAATGCAAAAAAAAAAAAAAAAAAAACATAAAAAAATTAAAAATAGAAAAAAATGTATTCTATCGGCTCGAAGCCGACGGTGACAGATATGAGGATTGGACGTTTCCTTAAGCCCTCGTAGGAGCGGATCTGACCAGAACCCCTGACACCAAATACCAAAACTTAGGGTTCGGAGAGACCCTCCCCGGACGGGGGGAATATATTCCTACCCTGTACTTCCCCGAAAGTCCCTGACATATGTTGCTTATGTCCCAATCTTTTCTGTATTTAGCCGAAATCTTCCTCTAGATTAAAAAAAAGTAAATTTAAAAACTGACTATCGTTTAAAACCGACGTTAAAGAGTCTAGACTATATATTATGTGGAATCATATTCCGATCCCACTTAACCAATTGGATTTTCAGCTGTATCAAGATACTATTAAAACATATTAAAAAAAAAAAAACACAAAAAAAAAAATATCATAACTGACGGAGTCGTAAAACTCTTAAACTTGTCCCTATTATATATATAATTAAATATATTAATATAATTATATATATATATTATACTATAAATATAAATAATATATATTTAATAATATATATAATTTATAATTATATATATATGATATAGTATATATATACATATATATATATATATGACACTGTTATGTTATACGACTCCGTTTGTTTTTTATATTTTTTGTGTTTTTTTAATAACATTCTATAAATCGATCCGTAACCAATAATTTAATGGTCACGGAACATGATCACAAAATATATAGACTCTGTCTACGTTACGACTCCGTCAGTTTTAATTTATTTTTTTTTTATAACTTAAAGAATACCCAAGGTTAAAACGGAAAGATGCAGGATTCGGTCTCTCGCCTCCGGAACGACATGCTTACGACTATTCCCCCTCCGGGCGGTGCTCCGGGAGTCCCGCTATTTGGATTTGGTGTTCGCGGGACCCCTCCCCTACTGATGTATGGAATAGCGTCCCCCTCTGTCCCCCTCTGCTCGAGCCCCCTAATTTTTTTTTTTCACATTTTTGTAATAAACTTATTAGCTGCATTCCAAATATGTAATTGTTTTTCTGTAAGTGTTGTCTTTTTCAGATATTTAATTTTTTTTTACATTTTTAATAGCTTATATGCTGAATTTCAAATATGTTTAAATGTTTCCTGTAAGTGATTCGTACTTTTCGAGATATTTCATTAAAAAAACAAAAAAATATATAAATTTGATTTTAAATTATTTAAAATATTTCAACTTTTGAGTCAGTCCGTCACCACTTAAATTCATTTGCTATTAATCCAATATTACTAGTGCAATATGTTAAAAAAATTAAAAAATCAAAAAATCAAAACTGACGGAGTCGTAAAACATTACAAGGGCATATATATATATATATATATATATTATTTATATATATATCAATAATATAAGTATACTAATATATATATATATATATACTATATATTATTTTATTTACGTCCTTATAATATTTATCTAAATATGTCCACATTCCTATCTATTGAGATAACATGATAGCATAGCTATTTGGAATACAATACAATAAAAGATAGATAAACTAGATAGAATCGAATCTTGAACTATTTTTTTCGAAAGCATTTTAAATAAACCAAAAATTCGGTCAAAATAAGTAATTTTAAATATGTTTTATTTACATTTCTTGCTGCACCAAAAAGAAACGTACTTGAGTAACCGAAACTAGACCCTACAGTTTGGAAATCTGTAAATGGAATGGAAAAAACGCTTCTTTTAACAGGAAATTTTTTCTCCGACAAAATACATACTAGCGCCTGGCATGCATTACAAACTAACTACTAATGTTTTGCAGATAATTATCCAAGCCTTTCCTAAAATGATTCAATATCTTGAAATCTTTTAGTTTTGAATTCTAATTCCCATTTTCCATTTGCTTATCTTTAAGACAATTATATTCGACGCTCAAGTCTTTATGATCTTTCTCTAACATTTTTAATCTTCCAGCTGCATCTAATAATTCTGTTTTAAGGCGACTATTTTCGTCTCTGAATAACGCTTCACTTTTTTGGTAATCTTTTAGTTGATGTCAAATTGAAACATTCATTCAGTAAAAAAACTAATATACTGAAACTCTCATGTAACCTATTTCATATGATATATTATTATCATCTGAGTTTGCTGTTTTTCAAGCTTCCTTTAATAAAAACTCATAGCTGCGTCTGAATTTCTCTGTTGTCCTTAAGAAAAATAATATATATATATTAATATATATTATAAATATATATTATATATATATATATAATATATTATAATATTATATTATATATATTATATAGATAAATATAATATAATATATATATCATACTATAAGAGCACACCGTACTCCGTTTACCCATTAAACGGATATAGTTTTCCAAACGAGTAACGACCTCGTTTACTTTCTTCACTACCGCTACTGATTAATTCCGTATATTTTATTCTCCTTACTATTTAAGCCCGCTTACCATTTCACCTTCTTCTTGAAGCTGGAATAGCCCACATGACCCCCAATCAAAGCTTAAAAAAGTCCTTTAAATAAAAACATATATATAGATAATATAATAATATATATTATATTATACTATATAATATATAAATTATAATATATAATATATATATATATTAATATATAATTATATTATGTATTATAATATCATATATTATATACTATATATATATATTAATAATATATAAATATATATAATTAAATATATAATAATATATATAAAATAATAATATATATAAATATATAGGTATAATATATATATAAGGAATAAAGGAAATTTGCATAGAAGAATAGGGATGGTTCTTTCTTAACTGATGAAATGAGATTGGACTAATGTGGTGGGAACAACTTCGAAAATCTGCAAAACATTGAGTAAATAAGAGTAATAGTGAAAGTGTTGGGGGTTTGATGGGACAAGAATAGATATTGGATGATGGCTAAATGCTATTCTGAATGGAAAGCTTTTGATTATTAAATTAATGGAGACGGTAATGTGTAAGTGCAGGATAGTTGAAAATTAACTCTGCAGATTATAATAAATACTTAACAATGAATCAACAAACAGGAGTACAGAATATGTATGATGGATTGATGGTTGTAAACAAAGTTTTATTTATGGATGAGATAGTTCCGAGGAACTGGAGCGATAAGCCAGAATATACCCTCTTATATAAGTGCTACTGCAGGAAATGGTAGGAAATTAGGTTATTAAGTGTGTAGAAGAATATACTGGTTTTCGTCGATTAAGAATGTCGTCGATGACTAGACGACTGATGTGAAAGAACAAGGTGGCTTTAGAAGTGGTAGCATAATTTTTATAAATCTTTACATTAGAATAAAAATGATTTGAGAAAATGACGAGATAAGAATATAAACTTGCATTAGAGCTTTTGGAATTGCAAAATCAGCTGTATGAAAACGATTAACACGACAGCTCTATGCATTTGTATTATTTATATTATGTGTTGGTGTAAGCTTCCTTTAATATGGATACAAAGTATATATGACATAGTTAAAGTTGTTTAAAGAACTATATGGAGTTGAAATGTATTGTTTTAATAATAATAGCTGAGGGAGGCAGTGTGCTATGTCCTCTTGGTTATTCAACTTTGTATATGGATGGCGGTTATGAAAGATATTAGATTGATGCAGGGATCGTTTAGATCAGGTTTGGAGCGGTTCGAAATTCCTTACCCGCCTCCACCCTCTTCAAAATTTAACCGACATCGACTCGACTTCATCCTCTTTCAAAATTCCGAACTTCCCGAACTCCGATCAGGACTCCACAATCTCTGTTCAGAATTGATGGGAGTTATGAAGAAGCTGGAAGATGCCCATTATTATATTCGAGCATGATTCGTGTGGTGGGCGAATCCAGAGAGTTGAGAGGATTGAGAGAGCGATTTGGAAGGTGTGTAAGGCTGTGTCTACAAAGAAAGATGTTTTGAAGGTAAGCGTAGATAAGATAAGATCTATTTGTAAGTGGAGGAACAGCTCGGAGTGAAGTTATGATCACCAACAGCTAACAATAAAGGCAATTGTCAGTACAATAGCATTTAACTCCGCAGTAAAAAAGATAAAAGTGATATGCTATGAAAATGTGCATAGTGCAAGTGATCTGGAAAGACTATGGCTAGCACCAATCAATAGTAATTGGATTGCAGAGACTAATCACTGACTCCTGAGTGCGCTATATCTTATATAGGTTTATGTTTTTAATGTTATAAAAATAAGTCTTGAAAATTAATAAACTAATTAAACCAATAAAGCTTAATAATACCGTAATTAATTATCATATCTAAAAGCTAAAAGTAAACGGCGTAACGGAATAAGCACTTCGTTACTTTCCATTTAAAAGAAACGAAAATTGATAACGCAACTATTTTTTCCGAGTAACGGAACCCAAGTAACTATAACGAACACTTTTCTTATCGGCTTCTAACATTAATCTATATTATATATATATATATATTATATTATATATATATATATATATATATATATATATATATATTAATATATATATATAAATATATATATATATATACATATATATATATATAATATATATTATATATAATATATTATATATTAATATATTATATAATATAATATGACTCTCCAAGAAATTCTACGAAGTTTTCTTATTTTCATCGAGAACGTATTATGTTGTTTTTACTAATTAAATAAAATTAGGTGTTAAAATTTGGCTATGAATTAGATTAAGGTAAATAAGGGAGCGTCAGGTTACTTCTTGGAAGCAAAACGTCATTTTCGTAATCAGTAATTAATATTTTAAATATACGTAAATTTTCATTCCAAAATTTAAGTTTGCCCAACTAAGAAATATATATCATATAATATATATATAATTATATATATCATATATTATATATATCTTATATTATATATATATATATATATAATATATATATATATATATATATAAATAATAAATATAGTATATAAATATATATATATATATATATATATCCTCTGGCGGTAAAAGGCAAGAGACCTGCATAGTTTCCGTCAGTGCAAAAGAAAAACTAACCTCTTTACCTTTACTAACCGGATTGATTGCCAATATAATCCGATACAAGACGTTTAAAAGTATGTAAGTCAAAGAAGGAGAGGAAAATAGATGGAAGAATGTATGTTCCAGGCTTTACCAGTAGAGGACATGTGAGAATGAGCATATCGGTCAATTTCATTGTCAGTAAACTAGACAGAGGAATTATGAGACTCTGTGGAAAGAGGACTCGCATGCGAGCACTCCTCAAAAAGAGGAGATACACTACTAGGAACTTCAGAAGAATAGTATCCATTTTAGGGGCAATATATGTGCAAAAATTCGAAGGCCAGAAAGTAAATGAAAGTAAGAGAGTTAATTGATCTTGAAAAACCCTAGCCATCACCTTTTGAATGGAACTACCACATAAAAAAGTCAGTTATGTGCTCTCCAAGATATTGCATTTGTGTGAAAGATTGTGCGCATCAGGTTTATGAAAAAACAACCATATTTTCATCTCCCCGCTAACTGATACGAGAAACATAGTTAATCAGCTATTCCAAAACCAAGCTCTTAGCATTAATTAACCATTTGTAGAGGAGTAGAACGTCTTTCACATTGAGCACAGTAATGAATGGTGAATTGCTCGCATAAGATGCCATAGACGGATAGTACAGATATAAAATCATCTAATGAATAATGAGGAAATATGTGTAGAACATTACAGAACCTAAAATAACTCTACAAGCATGTTCTTAAATAATGGAATGACCTCTCTACAAAAAACAATTATAGACTACCAAGAAAATTTAATAGAGAAGATAAAGAAAAAAAGAGGAAATCTTATATATATATATATTATATATATATAATAATATATATACATATATATACTAATATATATATAATAACTTATATAATATAAATATGATATATATAATATATATAGACCATAGATCAGCGAGGTAGAAATATTAAAGCATGACTAAGAAACTAATGTATAATTTATTTTAAATGGTAATAAAACTATCTTTTTAAATGATGGTCAAAAAATGATGCCTCCAAATTCCTATTATGACATTTTGTTTATGGGGAAGCAAACAATAAATATCACCTAGTCAATTTCAATAAAACTTTTATATCCAAGTTTAAATGTATCTTGTAAATAAACAGAAATTAATATAAAGTGCGAAAAATGAGTCTTTAAAATTGTATAGTCTCCAAATTTTCGCCATTAATGAATATTAGAACCTTTTTACCAATCTTCTTATGTAAACCGAAAAATTTTAAACCACAGATCTTCTGATATTTAATAAATTTTATTCACTAAAAAAAACTATTGTTAAGCAGTAATATATAATATTTGCTTAACCAGGTGATGTATAAGCTTTTTTTATTATCAGCAATAACAGTTACTATATAACTTATATATATATATATAATGTTATTAAATATTAATATATCATTATATATTATAGTAATATATATATATATTATATATAACATATATATATAATAAGTTATATATATGTATATTAATATAATATATATAATATATATAATTAATATATATATATATATATAATAATATATAGTATATATATTATATATTATATATATATATATATATATAGTATAATAATCGATAAAGGTTTTATTAGTGCTCTGCCTCGAGTTATGAACTATATATATATATATATATATATAATAATATAGAATATATTAATATATAATTACTATATATATATTATATATATATAATAATATTATAATACATATATATATAAATATATATATATAATATATATGATATAATATGATATAATATCACTATAATACTATATTATATAATATATATATATATATATATATAATATTATATATATTCAGGTGTGGTCTTGTTGTGTGTGGTTAAAACACAAAAGACTGAAAAAATTGATTTATTTATAACGTTTCGTGACAATATAACTTTCACTTCATTCAGTGTAACATGAATCAGTCCTGTTTATGATTCAAACCCAAAACTTTTATAAACTTTAAAATTTTGAAAAGATGATATTCTCTAGATTAACATTGTTGAAACTTTATTAGGACTCTGTAATAGTTTTTTTTTGGAGTGTCCTTTACCTATTAATTAAAATAAAAAACATTACAGTTATAATTTATTAACAAGGATTCATTTGATATTAAAGTTGTCTTAATAGAATTGTTTTAATCTACCTGTACAAATAGTTAGACGTAAGATAAATTAGATATTATATTTATAATGAAAGAATCTTGTATGAGTATTTGCATATTTGTGAAATTTTTCGGCTGAAGTATTTAAGCCTACATTTCTTTTTTGTTATATATATTTTAATATGGCTTGCAGCTTCAAAAGAATTCCTCTTTCGCTACATTAGCATGTCCAACACTACTATTAATTTTATGTTTATAGCTTAAAATGAGGATTGATTGTAAATTGATTGGGACCTACACCCACTGTGTAGTAGATAAAAAAATCTTGTCAACGGAGGGGGAGTCCATTTTTCATTATAATATTAAACTTAACCATAACCTAACCATAACCTAAACCTTTAACCTAACCTAACCTAACTAACCTAACTAACCTAACCTTAACCTAACCTCAACCTAACCTAACCTAACTACACTGCCGGCGGCTGTACAGGGAAATTTTTTTGCATGTGTAGCTCGACCTATTTTCCTCCTCTACCATTCCTGTCCCCATTTTGGGCTATTACCCCATTAATTTGCTGGTGATCGAAATTAAATTTATTCTTAACCTCTTAATAATTTCATAAGCTGCAATAGAATTCCACAATCTAATCCCTAATTCATATTTCTGAAATATTTTAATGATACCAGTTTTTTTTCTACTTTACCTTTAATAAATTTAACATTTACACATCAAGCTAACTATTAGTAAAAATATAATACAGATGTTATTTTTGTGAATCTGTGTATTTTAATTCCTTCTCATGTATGGTTGAATGAGAGGGATCATTTTTTTAGAAAATAACTTGTGAATACGAAATAATTGGTTTTGTTATCTAAAAAATATAATCCATAGGTCTCAGATTATTTCACTAGTTAATGTGAAGCTTCCTGAATTGCTTAAGCTTTGGATCAGAAACCCATGTTGCACAATCAACTGCATAGGACAATAAACTTTTTATCTTCGGAGATTATTCCATAAAAAGAACATATATCATTTTAGAAAAAAAAAGGAATTAGGATGCTACCTAGAGGGACTTCACATTCTGTTTCAGCAATATTTGATACAGATTTATCTAGTTCGTCTCTATTTTTTCTATTTCACTGTTGAAAATTTTCGAGGGCGGAAACAATTTTTTTAGGAAACTACATTCCTAATTATTCACTTATAGTATTATATTCTTATTTAGTTGACAATATTTTACAATACCTAAACTCATTTTTCTTTGTGATTTAAAATTATAAAAAATATTACTATTAAAATATTACATGTACCTAATATTTATCTATAGCTTAATAAATGAAAAAAAGGCCGAGTCCCTACACGATTTGATGAATAATTTTATAATAAAAGTTATTACAAAAAAGTTTTGCGATAACTATTATAGATCTGAACTTTGTACTTGGACTAGACCTTCGGATCGAAAAATCCTGAACTCGGACTCGCTTCTATAAGGGGACTCGTAACATACATTACAACACCTTACTACACACACCTACATCACACATATCAATCATACACACAACCACAAATTATATAATTATATATATATATAATATATATATAATATATATATATATAAATATATAGTATATAATATATATAATTATATATATATATATATAATTATAAATATATATAATATATACTCTGCAATGGCAAATCCTGAGCCTACCAAAAAGTTCCACCGCGAGTTGAGGGAAAGTGACACCAACTCAGAATCCAATTAAAAGCCGACATACCCGATACACGGCGTTTGAAAAGTGTTGGCAAGTCAAAGATTTTGGAAAAATAGGTAAATGTGTGCTACAACTTTACACAGCAAAGTTATGTGAGACTTGAGACTGCGCGTAAGTCTTTGTGGTCAGAGAATT
Organism: Trachelipus rathkii; assembly: GCA_015478945.1. NCBI lineage: Eukaryota > Metazoa > Arthropoda > Malacostraca > Isopoda > Trachelipodidae > Trachelipus > Trachelipus rathkii. Next base: position 6,097 of record JABUQX010016654.1, on the reverse strand, counting down.
GGATAGAGAAAGATATGAAGACTGTTTAGAAGTCGTGCGCACGAGCCTTCTCAGAAGGAGTATCGACTAGAGAGATCTCTTGCAGCATTGAAGTGGTTACCGTGATCGTCAGAAGACCGTCTGGAATGAGAAGAGAGAGAGACGAGAGAGAGAGACGAGAGGAAAAGAAGAGAGAGAGACGAGAAGAAGATGGAGAGAAGAGAAGAGAGAAAGAGAGAGAGAGCAGAGAATAACCTCGTTCAATTATGTATCAGCACAATCTGAGTGAACCCCCCTTACCAAGAATATCATCTCATGCGGAAGTGCTAATGAAGTATCCTCCAGTCCCGGGCCAGTTTCTCATCCATCCAATATCTTCCTTCCCTTTATGGGTGATCTTTTCCTGCGGAGGAGTTTGAAAGAAACTAAGAATCCAATATATGGAAGTAAGAAGGTGATTCGAAAACCATAGGAAGGAAGAGATCCAAAACAGCAATAAGGTAGAAGGATTAGAAGTTGGGAACGAGTCTTAGAATTTGAGTTTATCTTCAAGATCGATCCAGGATAGGAAGTAGGGAACTGCACAAATTTCGAGGTCATTCTTATAGCAATGTTATAGATGTTACAGAGCTCATTTATATGAATTGTAGGGAAAAAAAAGTCTAAATCTGGGAATGTTGAAATACGTTATTGCTGCTACTTGGTTCTCCTCTAAATCTGTCTTATTACCTTATGTTAGATGTTTTCGAACTCCCATTTGACGGGGCTGAACTTTATAAGTATTTTTTTATTTATCGAATATTTCTCCTCTTCTTACCATCTGACGAATTATCAGAGGGTGAAGAAATATCTGGCATCAGAGGCTTAAATATGAATCCACAGAACTGAAAATAAAAGAAACAAAACCTGAAGAGGTATTTCGTTTCATCAACATTAATGAGGAACAAGTTAAAGACCCATGACTAAAATAAGTTATGAATCAGAGATTAAACTGAGCTTCAGTTATTGCAATTAATAGAAGTGTTTAAGGATGAGAATATGTACAATAATAAATTGAAAATTATTAAATAACAGCGCAAAATTGCAAGAAAATTTATTTAAAAAGAAAGACCGTAACACCAACAACACCACCACCGCGGTATCAGACAGCTCCAGTGATGAAGGAGGTAGCGGATGGAAGATCTTTTTTTAGGAAACCTTTCGCCTTGGTTTCTCCGAAGCCAATTGTAGTCGTCTTGCCAATTATTTTTTAAAAGGAATCTGCTGTTTTAAATGGGTCTTAAGTTGTTGTTATAAATAATCCTTTAGAGTGTAAAAAAAATGACAGAATATAATCAAGATGGTGTAGAACTATTTGTGCTTCCGAGTGACCATTTGATTGTACCTTAATACTTCATACATACTGACCAATTTGAGGTAATTCTTTCGTCTCTCGAGATTAACTTATTATTACTATTAATATATAGTTATGTATATCATATTTTGGCCATGACGGTTTCGGATTTAAGGATATAAGGAAATGTTGCGGAAGATTGGGGGGCCTTCTTCTTCGACTAAGGTCATGGTCTTCTATCTACTTCTATCTACTATCTTCTTTCTATCTATAAGACAGAAAAATTTCGCTCGTGGGAGGACTAGAACAGCGCAGCCGTTAGACAATGTATAGTAGGCTGTACCACTAGACCGATCCGCCTCCCCAAAGAAGGCATCTCGGAACAGTTTTCAAGTCTCCTGCTTCTATATTACTACTTTGAAACTTAGTACTTATTTAAATCCATAGAAGGATATTTGGAAGCCCTGCTGGGGCTACACGGCATTCTGCTGGGGTGCTCCTGGGTTACAGGAGCAACCAACCAAAGTCAAGCAACGCCAACATGGGCACAACAGGCTTGTTGCGACAAATTAGCAATAATAAGACGGTGAAAAATTTCGCTCTCAGCAGGACTGGAACCATCGACATAGAGTTTCATAGCACCCTTCTTTGGATTTAAGTAAGCAAAGAGTTTCAAAACAATGATAATTCGAATAATAGGTTTGGGGCTGAGACCACATGTGAGGCTCTTATTCATATCCAATAATTTTTACACTTTCCATAGTAAGATCCACTTCCAACTATCCCTTCTTCTACGTATGTAAGCTCGTGCAATGGTCTAAACGCACTTGATAGTTCTATTTTTCATTTCCTATCGACCTTCGTCCCTCTCATGTATCTTAAAGCCCACAAAAAATGCCGGAATCATTCAAAATAGATCTCTCAGGAGTTTGTAGAATTTGTGCTACCGATGGTTATGGGTTCGGAGAGCTCAGGAATGTAGATGATTTTTAATTCGATACAGTGCACCAGCGTTATATATTAAAATAGCTTTCTACCCTCTTACTATTTTTACCTTTCATCTATATTCTTCTTTCTGTATGTCTCACTTGCTCAAATTGTTGGAAACTTTTTGCAAGGCGGCATAACAGTGTAAATGGTTCCATCTACTAAAGACTATACATACTATATCTCCGCTATTATCTCTCAAGTACAAACTAAGTAAATACTATCAACCTTCCGCTTCCATCCTCTTACATATAGTGAAATACTGAAAAATATTAAAGTCTAAATAATATACGTCATAGTTTTATATAGCATAAATATAACATATAACTATAACTATATATATATCTATTATATATAATATATATATATATATCTATGCTTTAAACGTTATTTTGGCACGAACAGACCCGATATGTATTATAATATATATAAGTATATATATATATAATATAGATATATATATATAGTTATATATTATATATAAAATATACTAAAATATTATATATATATATATATATAATATATCGTTATATATATATATAATATCGTATATAAATAATATAATATATAATATAAATATATGATATATAGTATATAATATATAGTATATATATAAGTAATTATATATATATAATATATATATATATATATATATTATATTATATATTATAACACAGTGCATAATACGTTAAAGCATATAAGTTATTAATATAATAATATATATATCATATATATATATATATATATTATAATATTATTCAGAACGGAGGGTATTCGAGACGGGAAGTATTCTAAACGTATGTAGTATTCAAAACTGAGGGTGTATATTAGACGAAGGTGGTAATTAATACTGGTCAAGTCGATTCAAAGCGTATATTGTGGGAGGGTTACTAGGTTCGCTGCAAAGTTTTCAAACATTGAGAAGAAAGAGTTGAAGAATAGTTTTAAGAGGTTGAAGGAAGCTTTTACGTTTACATAACCTGTCCGTCGAAAATTCCCTCCGAACTACCATAAGCCCCATCACCTCGAATAATGTTTGGCAGTAGTTAACTGAATGATTTAAATAGCAGTTCTTATAAATCGATGGATTCTCAATTGATATACTTTTTAACTATTGACGTATACTCTAGATAGCAATGATTAAACGAGTTAAAAGATAGAAAAATCAGATACCTTGAAAAATTCCCTGCAGCGAGAGAATTAAAAGGGATGATGAAAGGTAATTCGAAAACGGAAAATGAGCATTCATGAAGAAGAGGGGTATTCAAACGGAGAGAGTTTCAGGAAATTGTTACTGAATACGATATAGGATATTTTAAAATATATTTTCCATAAATCAAGCTGCTATAGTGAATAGAGTTCAGCGTACGATTAAAAGAGCTATGCATAGATACTTTGAACTAAGAATGTAACAGCTTCTTAAGTTTTTCATTTCCATCTATGAAGTATGGGGGAAACCATTCTTCATAGAAACTACTATATAAGACAACTCTTTAGAAAATGGCTGAAGACACCATCGGCAATTCAGCAAAACCCAAGAGGTGTAAAAATTATAAGATAAATCCAGGAATAAATGGTAAATCGATTATGTAAGAGTGTGTCTAGAGCTGGATTGACAGGTTTTAGAACCAAAGGGGGGAAAGGGGCATCAATATGAAGCGGGATGGTCTAGAGACGGTTTTCTCACAAAGGTTAGATAGTTGAGTAGCAAAAAATAAAGGGGAAAATTTTCCTAAATTGAAGGTTTTGATAATTTAATAAATTTTATCGCTTTCAACGAGTTTAGCGTTAGCATAGGAGGAATCGCATATTCGAAAAAGGAGGATTTTATAAGAAAATAATAATGGAAGATACAACTAGAGAGTTATTGACAAGAATTGAAGTAACGTATTTCGGGATCCTGGAAGTAATATGAGGATTGTTTAGAGATTCGCAAGAAGAAAAATACAAGAATAATTTGTAGGATTATTGGTATCTAATAGAGGTAAGTTACTGGTGCGGTCTTTGTGGTGGTGCAGTGTGCATCTACCTAGGAGACAAGGAAATATAATAACAGTAAGATCTTTGGTTGAAATAGGGGATAGAATGTGTTTCCTTAGATGACAGTTAAATGCATATGATAAAGGATAGTGAAGACGTCACAGTGAAACGCATGTAATCATGTTAGTTCATGCGCCGGTATTTCATTTAGAGAGTAGAGGGATCATGTTCTATTTGATTAACCTTCTGTCATGCTCCGGCGCGCCTATTTCTGATGTAATCCATTGTCCTGGCATAATAAGTCTCCAGATTTTAAAGCAGACTCGTAGTGTAATGAATATCTCTATCCAGCTTAAGACAGTAGATGCGTCTATGAGGTACGGTATGTGTGTAAATGAATATTCTTAGAACTCAAATTGTTGAATGGAATCTCCCTCAGACACGCCATTGGATAATGGTGTATGGAAAAAGTCCTAATAATTTAAATCTATATAAATAGAAAACACAGTCCGATTTAAAACGTGGTACATAGTATAAAGTGTTATATTCTGTGTAGTTTATTGGATGGTGACCCTGGGCTATATAGCTAGATGGATAGCTATATATAATATATTATACTAGTTAATTATATATATATATATAATATATAATTATATTATATATATAGTATATATATATATATATATTATATATATATAAGTATTATAATATATACGTGTATTATATATATTAAGTACGTATATAGTATAATATATAATAGGTATAAATATTTGTAAGCGTGTTGTATATGTATAGTATATAGCTGGTGCCAAAGAGTTATTAATTTATATATATTTATGAATTATATAATAGATTAATATTATGTTATAGTATAATATTGTTATATTATCATATTATATTATTTATATAGTTAATTAATATAATACATTAACATAATCAATAGAAAAATAATAATAAATTATGATAAAATAATAATGAATAAAATAGATAATAAATGAAAAATAATGCATAATAAATACAAAATATTGATAAAAGGAACATGATGTTGAAAAGAATACTGAATTGTACATGCAGGTTAGAAAAGCAGTAAAATTGGCAGTAAAAGCTAATTCCCGTCTAATCCCTTTGTTGCCAAGCAATCACCACTACTTGATTTAGCTTGTTTTATCTTGATCCGACAAAACGAAAAATTATTGAAACCAATTTAGTATAAGAAAAATTAAAATTTCGCCCTACATTGTAGAAAATATAAAAAATTGAATTATATATAAGACACTGCTGTGTTTTTCTTCGACATTACCAGAATTTTATGAATAGTAAGTAAAAAAGGGTAGTTATACCAGTTAATCAATGATTATAGTGTCGTTGTTGCAGATTATAAGAATATAATGTGTGATTTATTATGAAGTTTTAAGAAACTTTTAATTGAAGGTTAGGTTTTATAATTAAGATTAGTAATTCTTTGAAATTAAATATTGTTTCTGAATAGATACATAATAATGTTTTTAAGTATAAAACTTTATACGTGTGTGTGTGTGCGTGTGTAGTTGTGTGTGGGTGTGTGGGGTGTCGTGTGTGTGAAACGAGGTTGCGTTTTGTGTGTGTGTTGTGGTGTGTGGGTGTGTGTGGGTGTGGTGTGGGATGGTGTGTGTGGGTGGGTGTGTGGTGTGTGTGTGTTGTGTGTGTGGTTGTGTTTGTGGTGGATGTGTGTGTGTGGGTGTTTTGGTGTTGTGTGTGTTGTGTGCGTGTTGTGTGTTGTGTGTTGTGTGTGTGTGGTGTGTGTGTGCGTGTGGTGTGTGTTTAAATAATAAATACTAC
>JABUQX010016653.1:27500-45250 GCA_015478945.1 Trachelipus rathkii | reverse complement strand
CTGTCAGTATTTGCAACAAGATTTATATATACTTTATTTAAGAAAGAATCACACAAATAAACGGTCAGTTTTTTAGATTCAACCACTCACGAAAAGGATGAGCGTTATAGAACCACACTCACAGCTCAGTTAAACGCAAAACACCTCTAGGTAGTGCTCGCAGAAACAGCGTAAAGTGACAAAGTACTTAAATATGCAAAGAAAACAGAGATGGCAAAGCATTCAACAAATAGTGTAACTTTCAGTATTAAATATTCCACAATATAGCACTAATTTGTAGAATCTCATTGACTAACTCCATAAATATTTACTTATTTTAATATCAGTTATTCTTTGATGCGTCAACGCACTTATTTCATCACTCAAATAATAATATAATATAATAATAATAATATAATAAGAATAATAATAAAATGATAATGAATAATAATAATATAATAATAATAATAATAATATATAAATAATAATCATATAATATAGATAATAATCATAATAATAATAATATAATAAAATAATAATAATAATAATAATAATAATTTATTATAACAACATTGACTCAATTGTATTTATTGGCTGAAAATCCTGTGGATTCAAAAATAGATTGATAAAGAATTTAAAAGCCACTCATAGCCCCATTGAGATCTCATAAGGTGAGCAGGTCAATAGGGCTCTCGAGACTCACTGAGTCAGGTTAACAGAGCATCTCAGGCTCACTGAGGATAATTTGCAGGGTTTAATTTTTATTTTTCCCTTTATTTTGGTTCGAGTCCCTGGGGTATACTTCCAACCACTTAAGAAGATTTCCAAACCTTTTATCCCTCATAAAATATTTTCCTTAAGTTTTTAATGAGGCTTATAATAACTTATGTATTGTTAATATTTTATGTAGTTTCGTACTTTATCAATACTTTTTCAACTGATTCATGATACAGATAAACTAGAGTTGGTTGAAACATTGGATGTCGTCTGGTGCTGTGCGGTACGCAATGCACATTGAATCAAAGAGGTGTGTAAAAATGACTTTGTTGTGCGGTGTAGCACTGTGCGTAGTGCGCTCACTCTGGTCGGTGTTTGGTGCTCTCACTTTTGTGCACTGCGGTGCGAAAGATTTCGGTATTTGGTCAACCCTAAGATAAACCAAAGGCTTATAAATAACCAGGCTGCGGAGCGGCAGTCGGCAATCTGAGCGATGCAATTTCAGGAGTCGGAAGTCGAAAATAGTGCAATGGAGTCGGCAGTCGAAAAATTATAGAAATTATATTATATATATTAATTATTATATTATTAATATATATATTATTATTATTATTTTATTACTATTATTTTATTATTAGTAATTACTTATTACTATATTATTATATTATATTAATATATATTATTATATAAAAATGTTGCCAATTATTAGGAAAGAGAAGTTTCATTTTGTTTCTTGCAATTTTGTGCATTATATAGTATATATAATATATATATATATATATATTATACATTATATAAATAGTATATTATATATTATATTGTATATATATATATATTATATAAATATTTACTTGCTCCGAAATATATATATATATAATATATATAATATTATATATTATATAAGTATATATATTATTTTATATATATTTAATTATATATAAATATAATTATATAAATAACTAATATATAATAATATATATAAATTTATAATATATATAGCTATATATAATATAATATTATATATATATTAATATATATATATATTATATAAGAGCGCGGTATAAATAGGTGCAGCGAGTAAGTCCATACCCAAACTATTTTAGTCTTTAATAAAAATTATTAATGTTAAAGTAAATAACTAAATTAAGAAATATCTTATAAGAGTGTAAAAAGAACTACTTTATAAATAAAATCTAAAAAAGTAACTTCAAATTTCTCAATGACCAATTATATAATTAAATTCATTGACAAATTTCTTTCCTACTTCTAACTAGACGTAAATAGAAAACGTGGGCGTACGCATAGATTTCATATTTCAATTAAAACTATATAAGCGGGACAAAGCAAGGCGTCTCATACTTGCTTTGTAGCGAAACAAAAGTACTATTTCTTAAGAGGAACTTTCGATCACCACCCAGTCAAATCTACGGAAAAATTTGAAAAAAGATTTTAAATGCTCTATCCTTTATGACACTCTCTCTACTGCAACTCTCTCTCACTCTCTCTTCTTCTCTCTCTTACTCTATCTCTCATACTCTCTCTCTCTCTCTCTCTCTATTCTCTCTCCTCTCCTCTCTCTTCATCCTTCTCTCTCTCCTCTATCTATCAATTTATCTATCTATATACTAACTTATCACTCTTATCTATTATCAGTACATATTTTCAACTATGGGCAGAGTGAAAATAAAATGTTACCATATATTTGCTGGTTAATTTAATAGAGGCAAAAGTGTTGTGCTTATGAATTTTAATTATAGTAACCCCTTTATTAATTAAGTATTGTTTACCTTTATATAATATTAAATTAATATTTTTAAAAATTCTGTAGCCTCTAGTCCGCTTTTAGAATTTTGCTCCCCAGTGTATAAATAACATACTTTATTCAAAGGGACGTGAAAAATAATTTTCTTCAAATAAATAAGAATAGAAAGAAAAGTGACTATTATATACTATATATACTATATATATATATATATATAATAATATTTATATATATATATTATACTTTATATATATATATAGTATATATATTATTATATATATTATATATATATTATATATAATAAACTTTGCCACACAGTCGAAATCTTCAATACTACCACTATATATATATATATAATAATATAATATTAATATATATATATTATCTATATTATATATATATATATATATAGTATAAATATATAGTTATATATTATATTATATATAATAGTATATTATTATATATATATTATATAATATTATATATATTTATATATAATTATATTATTATATTATATATATATAAATATATTTATTATAATATATTTTATATATAATATCATATATAATCATCATCATCATCATCATATATTCTAATTCAATCATCATCCATCATCTCATCATCAATATCCATTCATCACATCATCATCATCATCCGATCATCATCATCATATCATCATCATCCATCACTCACCTACTCTTTCTATTACATCATCATCATCATTTTTTCCCAAGACTCTAGGTAAGGTGCGTACATGATCGAAAAAAGTAGTTAGAAGAATATAAGACAAGTCGGAAAAGAAGCCCAGCCTTACCAACATTCTATAACTATTAGTTGAAACCGTGCGTCAGAAACCACTCCTAGGCTTCATGGACCGCGATGAACTCCTATGGCGTATCGTCATGTTGAGGCTATCCCTTGCCCAGGTTGACCATAATCATACCTCCTCACAAACCCCGCCTTCTCTCTACCATGTCCGTTTCCTCCACATTCGTCAACTTTTCATTTATTCTCTAGACCTTCCTTTACTGAACATTCACTCTTTCATTCGGTCTCAGCGGTTGATTCCAACACACTCCACCTGATACAATTGCGAGTGACAACCGACATTCATCTCATCCTTTTCCACATGACCAAAACATCTCAACGTAAATTTCATTTATTCTTCTCATTTTACCCTTTCTTCACACACAAAACTCTCTATACGTTAATTACTCATTTTATCATTTCTTCTCACACACCAACACGCCCCTAAGACTTGTCATCTGAACACATGACTTGCATCTAATACTTCCACCTATATCACAAACACATAGTTCTCCTACTTATACATTACACCGGTAACAGCATACCCTAGCATTCTCAAGATTTAGTCCGCGCACATTCACCCAATGATTTAATTCCATCAGCTACCTTCCTGCTACTTACAACTTTCCTTATACACCTCTGCAATCATCCTTCCCTTCATCCCATAATATTTAAACCAGACACTCTTGTCAGACTGAATTCACCAATTCTACTAGCTTCACACCGAGACACTATCACACCACACCCTCACAAACCCATACACCCCCCCACCCTCTCTTCTACACCGCATCACCTTATCAAACACCACCCACTCCAACATCTCTATATCACAACCCTGCTAAAATCTCTCTCCCCAAAATCCTCATCCAACAACTCATTCAGAATCTCCACACCACGCTAACCAAAACAAATCTCCGCAAATATAAAGAGTATAGAGACACCTACCACTCACCTCCATTCTCCATCATTTCTAATACCATTCCGCAACACCCCATTCTAAATTCCTTTCATACCCCCTCACCACATATACAAATGAATAACAAGACAACAATAAGATCACCTGACGCCTCACTCGCTTGAATCATATAAATCAATATGCATATACTACTATATATACATATAATAACTATACTAAACCAATATAATATATATAATAAAACTAATAAGGTTTATATTGCTTTTAATTAATTATTAAAACACACTCAACCACTCACCACTCACATAAATATACTATATATATATATATATAATAATACTATATAATTATATATATATTAAATATAATATATCCTAATAATATATATATAAAAATATATATATATCAACTATATCGCACAAAATCAATTAAGTATATGATTTTACTTTTTACAGTACACTTGATAAAATATTAGAGGACTGATTAATTAGGATAACCATGACACAAATAAAGTTTTACAATAAAACAAAAACTATTTGCAAATTATTTAATAGTATACATTTGTTTCCGAACTGAAATATATTTGTTTGTAATCTGTATGCAGCACTAGCATCCCTTCACACTATATCCTTTCCGTTACCCTACCCCCACACAACACATCACAATATAGCATTTGAGAGATGAGCTTCGTGGAAAGTGTAAATATTTTTATTCTCAAAGTAGCGAGAAAACAAATAGTGAAACAAAAAAGTTTACTTAGAAATCTGTAATGCACTAAGGAGAGTCAGAGATCAAAAAATTTGATTTGACATGCTGAAGTCGGAAATCTTTGTTATGGGTGGAGCTCGAAAATTTTTGTTAGTGCAGTCGAGTCTAATCCCAAAATTTGAATTTAAGGAAATCGAAAAATTTATTTTACGACTCCGCTGCCCTGGTAAAAACAGTGCAATCTTATCTAGCATCGAGTTAAATTCGACATAGATAATAAATCATATATATAGTATATATATATATATATAACTTATATAATATATATATTTATATATATAATAATTATATAGTATTATATATATATATATCAATATATATAATATATAATATATTTTATATTATATACTATATAGAATATATATATAATATATCATATATATTATATATACTATTATAATATATATATATATAAAACCAAACAACTCATTATATATATCCATGTGGGTTATTTTCTGCTCACCTCTATAATAATACCGATTGCCATATTCGACACATTTTAAAACTGAAGTAAAAATGCTTAAAGTCAAAATTGAAACTTTATTAGACTCTTCAACCTTTAAAAATATGTTTTAAAAAAAGTTTAATCTTTTACAACTAAACTCAAACTAACTACATTTAACATAATATTATATATAATATATAAATACTATATATAATATATATAATATATACATAATATATATATATATTTTTATAATAATTATTATATATATATAATGTAATTCACTTATTTTTATAATTTATAATTTATTTCGCTTGATTGTTCATTAAAAACATCTGGCAGCAAGACAGCGCTTTGGTAAGTTAATTCGTAGTTAAATACGTAGATTTAAAAACAGAGAATTATCGCGCAAGGTCTCTTTGTGCTTTTAACTGGAGGAGATAAACTCAATTAGCGATATATTATATAAATATTATATACTATAATACTAATATATATATATATATCTATATATAGTATTATATATATATATTATAATATTACTATTCTAAAATATTATTATACTATTATACTAATATTTTGATATAGTAATATAAGTTAAAGCAGTTTTGTACTTTCTGAAAAAATATGGAAGTAGCGGTGTTGTTATGAGTGGAAGGGATGGTGTAGAGCGAAGAGGAGACACCGGCCAATGGCGACTTTAACTGCAAGTCGTAAATTTGCCAACAACCGTTAATATGTGTTTCACTTTCTTTGTAATTTTGTTCTTATGGTATCTCATATCGGATACATTTTCAATTACGTATATATTATAATTATATTATATATATATATATATATATATAATATAGTATTATATATATATTATATTATATATATATATAATATTATATATACAATATATATATATATTATATATACTATATATTTATATAATTATATATTCATACATATATATATATATATATATATATATATATAATATAAATATATTATATTCAAATTATAATATATATATATATGACATATATATATATCCGGTTCTACACTATTGTCTCCGCCATTTTAACTTGGGTGCTAATCCGCGTACGTGCAAAAATCCTAAAATTATGATAATGTGGATATATAAATTAAACTCGTTCTCCAAAGCATTTTTTGCGCAAATCAACACAAAAATGCAGGCGGACAAATTCAGTTATCAGCAACAACTTCACTTTTGTCATTTTTAACATTACACCAAAAGTTAATAAAATGCTTTCAAACTACCCTAAGAAGAGACATCGCCCACAAAACCCATATCCCCTCCCATTGCCAATCAACTTCAAAAAGGAAAAAGGAAAAAAACTGCACCACACCCAAACTATATACAACATACACATAGCAACTTATTCAGGAATCCAACCTCACCCAAATACACTTATCTCTCCTGAATATCCTATTACATATACAACCTTGAGACAACACAGAATCCACCCAAAAACGACCTTGTCACTATAGCATAAAACATATTCAATTTCCGAACCACCACAAGATTACACACAACTTCTCATGACAATACCAAATTGCGCTTACAAATAAATGCTCAAGTAAATAAAAAACGGGGTATAATTTGTTAATATTTATATCTCCCCCCATTACTTTCAACACTTCCCGAAAAATTATGTCCACCTGTCCTCATTGCACAACTATAACATTTAATTTATCTGACTCAATGCACCACCCTGTATGGCTTAACACTCGCACACATACGCACACAAAGAGGCGATGCATTTATAGACAACTTATATTTATTTGCTCAGTATCCTTAACAACTGAAATCAACATAACTCCACCGTATTCAAACTAGTAACTAGAACCACATCCTGCTTCTCCTCCTGCCTCCCACAAATCAAACTCACATAACCTGGCAAATTTTCATGCTCTCTCTCTCTCTCTCTCTCTCTCTCTCTCTACCTCTCTCTCTCCTCCTCTCTCTCTCTCTCTCTCTCTCTCTCTCTCTCCTCAGATTGCATTCATGATTCCAAATACTAATTACAATTCAACATAAACACCCTACATACACATCTTTTAAACTAACATATATCAACTAACAAGATGCAACTTTCAAGTTTTATACAGACACCTCATATAATTAAGATTTACACTCCTTTTCAACATTTTAAGTCGCCTCTCAACAACACTTTAATAAAATAATTCTAAGAGCATCTAAAAAAATTCATCCACAAGCCACTGCAAACGGCAATTCAACCACAACGTCTTCACAGAATCAACCTCATTAAACAAGAAACATCCCTCAATGAAAGACGACCGAATTAAAACCATTATAATCAAATCATAGACTCAATGAACAGAATAAGCAATCTAGAATACCCAAATACTAGACCAGGACCACAAGACCAACACTACAAAAATATTCCTTACAATAAAAAAAACCATCTTCACATACTCAATCACCACCAATCCACGAAGCCAAAAACAAGAAAATTCACAGTCCAAAAAAATCAATACAGTATTCTTTTGTCACACTATTCAAAAATTAGTCACAAATCCCACTAACAGACAAATAATTAAAGGGCTTAAAAGCTTTGAATCCAACCTTAAAAATTCATAAACATTAGAACCCGACAAATATATCCAATATTCGCCTCAAACATCTAGGGACTAATGCTATCATAGTCCTACCACAAATATTTAACGTTGTATGGCAAACCAGAACTTTACCACCTTTATGGAAGCATGCACATATGATACCAATATTAAAACCTAACAAACCACTTAATAAACCAGCCTCGTACAGACTTATATCATTACATTCTACAATATCTAAAGTGTTTGAAATATCCTTAGAATTTCTCCTCTTATCGCTCTATCAGACTCACAACATGGTTTTCGACAAAAGCAATCTACTACCACTCTCCTAACCGATCTAACTTAGCACATTCTCACGAGTTTTAGCCAAACTCCTCCCCACAACGTACTCTTCTTGTTGCAATAGATATGAACAAGGCATGTTACAGTCCCCCTATCACCTTTTAATTTACTAAGTCTAAACACAACTACCCATCAAAGAAAAAAAAACATAGAATTTCAATAGGTGGCACAGCTTGAGTCATCCCAAGGACATCACTCCTCCCCGTTCATACAAGTTATTTAATTGAGTCCCCTAGGGAGTCATTCTTTCACTTACACTCTTTAACCTATTTATTCATGACCTCCCTCATTCCACTTTCACATCAATAAAAATTAATAGTTGAGCTGATGACCTAACAATCCCAGCTCAAAATCCCTTTATAAATATAGGATGCAGAGAACTGCAATAATTATAAACCAACTGTACATATGGTTAACACGAAATCAAATGATTTACTATCACCTCAAAAAATCTACCATTACTACTCACCCCAGACAGATGATATAACATCCATCCAACAATATTCCTATCAAAAAATAGGACCCCCCCAGGATAAACAACTCGCTATCCTATGCTTATAGACTGTGTGTTAGCATGTGAAGAAAAAAGTAAATGAATGGAATAACTAGAGTGCATCAAAATGGTTGGCCCAACTTGGAAGATATGGGATGTTAGTCTATCGTTTAGGCATCCGGTTAGTACACGTTAGGTGCAGTTTATTTTGAGGAAACAAGGAAATGAATTGAATTATGTAATGAAGTTTTTGCAAAGGAAGCTCCGTTATCCATATTAGTAGAAGTTGAAAAAAGGAAGTAAATGTCCGTTTTCTACAGGATGAATCTTGACACATCACGAGATACCACGTGAGTCTGCGCGTGTTGAGCCCTAGATAGATTTTATGCTGGGCGTCAGACTCACAATTTAACTTATCGGAGGAGGGTGTCGGCGGAGCTTTCTGTTCATCAGGTTCATGCTCTCTACTCAACAATTCTAATTCCAGAATAGTTGATTGCTCCACCACACCCCAGTAGTTGCGAATCGTAGGCAACGAGTAGATTATAATATAATATAGATATACTATATATACTATAATTATATAATAATATATTATATAAATTTATATATACACTATATTAAAATATATTTGTTATTAATATTTAACTATATAAGAAATACTTTATAATTATACTATATTATAGATATAAATATACACTTACATATACTATATATAACTATCTATATATACTATATATATAGTATACAGTTATGTATATATAACAGAGGATAAATCCTACCACTTTTTAAATAAATCTTTGGTTTAATAAAGCTCGTTCGCTTATTTAAAATTATCATGATTGTTTTCTTCCGCAACTGATTCTATATCCGCAGGTGGAATCAATACCAATAAATATATATATCTATAGTATATAATACATATATATATTATATTCATATATATTATATATACTAGTATATATATTACATATAATAATATTACTATATATATTAAAATATATACGTATATATACATATATTCCGAAGATCAGGATATAAATACAAAAGAATTATATACCAAAAAATAGGGAAAATAAATAACATTTTGAAAAAATAAATTATTGACATTTCAGAAAACTTAAAAAAAATATATTTTATTCTAAATATTATTAAATACACATTTACTTTAAATATTAGTAAAAATCTTACACCTCGCATGTACGCTTTGATTGACCGATTTGACCTTGAAACCTGCTGCATTAGTCTCGAGTCTCAGGTGCAATTAATACCAATTTTACGCTTTGAGAAAATATTATCTCTTTGCTTTTATACTCCTTATTCTACGGGAGTTCGAGCCAACACAAGACAAAGGTGGACTTCTCCCCCTGTGTCCCGTACCGGAGAAACCGAACTCAATTCCATCGTTCTTGTATACGGAGGACTTAGTTAGGGTTTTAAAAAAAAGATCAAATTGGCAACTTTGTTTACCGTCGGAGTAAACGAGCCCTGTTCGATCTTCAAAAACTGTAATTTTATCAACTTTTTACAAATTTAGTTGTTCCATTTAAGCGATTATTTTTTTTTTTTTTAAATTACGCTTAATAATCCTGTTAAATTAATTAAATGAAATTTAATCTCGGGGAAATGTTATAGGGTTTTGGTTACTTGCCTCGGCTTTTCGGAACCCTGACCATATTGAAGTAGCGAAGAGAGGAAACTATATACTATTAATATACATATTTAAAATATACTATTTATATTATAGTAAAATATATAAGAATATGTTATATAATCACATATATTTATTTATTATTCTATTTTATTTATTCTTTTATTATTTATTATTTATTTATTTATTTATTTATTTCTTTATTTATTATATACTTTATTATTTATTTATCTATTTTTATATATATATATACCATAGATTATATAACGATAAATACGTATCAGTTATGTTACATGTAAGTACACTTTCTATTACAATATATACTATAATATATTATATGCACGTTAAAATATATATATAATATATATATATATATATATATATTTATTTATATAACTATTTAAAATATTTATTTTTATTTCATTTGTTCTATTTATTTACTATAGTTTATTTATTTATTATTTATTTATTTATTTATTATTTATTTAATTTTTTTTCATTTATTCATTTATTTATTTATTATTTATTATTTATTAATTATTCTATTATGGTAAAGTATATATATATAAATTTTAATACATACGATTATATAATATCTAATATATATATATATATATATATATTAGATATATTATAATATATATATATATAAATATAATATATATTATTATATTATATATATATATATATAATATATTATAATATAACTTATATATATATATGGCCAAACTAAAAAAGTTACAGCATGATATCTCGAAAACAAGATAGGTTACAGAAAAACTATAACATTATATGGAATCAGGTAATAAATTTGTATGGAACAATGAGAAAAAAAAATAATTTCTTTTATTTTTTTGCATAGTAAAAACTACGATAGTTAACAAAAACCAACACATATATTAATCAATATAAACATTTTTTAGGGCTCACCGACGGTGACAGAGGGCGTTTTCATACCCTAGGGAGGAGGAGAACCCCGCGACACCCAAATACCAAAGAGCGGGTTCCGGAGCCTCCCCGGAGGGGAAACTAGTCCAACCCTTCGTCCCCAGGGAGGCCGAGAACCCCGACTCTGTTATCTTTCGAGAATTTGAAATGGGTATTCTTTTAGCTTAAAAAAAAATAAAATTCTTTTTTCAAACATTTTTCAGCGCTGATTTTAAATATGTTATTGGTTTTTCTGACCTATGTTAGTTTTGGAGATATAAAAAAAAATAAAAAAAAAAAAAGTAAATTTTTTTTTCATTTTCCTAACAAAATTTCATACGCTAATTCTATATATTTATCACCCCCCGTTTTCTTTATATCGATCTCCGTTTTCGAGGATATCATGCGGTAACTTTCTTTAGTTTCACCTATATATATAGTATATATATATATAATATTATATATATATATACTATTATTATACTATATAATATTATATACTATAATATATACTATTATATATATATTATATATATATATATATATATATATATATATATATATATATATACATATATATATATATATATTATATAATATATAACATATATATATATATACTATAGTATATATATAATATTATATATATATTATTATATTATATAATTATACTTATATAAAATATAATTTAAAATTAAAAATTTAAAAATTTTTATTTTTATATAACTTACTATAATACTCATAATATATATATATATAAACTATATATATATATATAATATAATACTATATATATAATTACATTCTGATCTCTGTTAATATCCGTGATGCTATATGAATTGCGTTAGGTGTGTTGTAGCGATGATTTATATGCGCCGAATGGGAAGTTACTTAAATATTATGATGCTCTTTTTCCCGTTATAGCATTATTGGTGATTAATGTCGAGAGAAAAACCAAGCAATGTAAAATGCATAGATATTTTGTCTCTCTCGTCTCTCTTCCTCTCTACTCTCTCTCTCTCTTCTGCCTCCTCTCCATACTTCGCTCTCTCCTCTTCTCTCCTCTCTCTCTTCGCTCTCCTCTCTCTCTCTCTCTCCTCATCTCCTCTCTCTCTCTCTCTCTCTCTCTCTTTGCTCTCTCTCTGCTCTCTCTCTCTCTCATCTCTCTCTCTCCTACTCTCTCTCTCTACCTCTTCTCTTCTCTCTCTACTCTCTCTCCCATATCACGCGCCTCATCTCTCTCATCTCTCATCACGCTCTCTCTCCTCTCTCTTCTCCTCCTCTCTCTCTCCCTCTCCGTCTCTCTCTCTTCTCTCTTCACTTCTCTCTCTCTCTCTCTCTCTTCTCACTCTCTCTCCTCTCTCATCTCTCTCTCATCCTCATCTCTTCTCCTCTTCTACTCCTCTCCTCTCATCTCTCCTCTCTTCCCTCTCTCCTCTCTCCTCTCTCCTCAACATCAGCTTCTCTCGCTCTCCTCTTCTCTTCTCTCTACTCTCTCTACTCTCTTCTCTACTCTCTCTCTCGCTCTCTCTCTCTCTCTCTCTGCTCTTCTTCTTTCTCCTCTCTCTCATCTCTCTCTCTCTCTCTCTCTGTGATTTGACTGCACTTTAATCTATGCTCTTTGCAAAGTTTTTAATCTGTTTTAATCAAAGTTTTCGAAACATTAAATTCTTTCAATCATTGTCTCAAGAATGTAGTACCTAGTTATACCATTAAAAAAAAATCAAAACTGAGGATCATTTTACTCTCTTATTTTGTTCTTGTCCTCCGAATTTCGAAGAGAATAATTTCTTATTCTGATTCAGGCTGAGAAAATCCAAAGTCAAGTTCTCAAAACCCTCTTCGTCTACCGCCCACTTTGGAAATCAATTACTTTTCAGCGCCCCCCAATTTTTTTTTACTTTACCAAACTTAAAAACCACCACATGAGATATTATATATAATATATATTATAATATATATATAATATATATATATTATATATATATTTAATATTTTATTATTATATATATATATAATTATCTATTATATATAATATAATAATATATATATATATATAATATATATATAATTATATATATATATATATAATAATATAATATATACTTATATATTATCTATATATATATATATATATATAACTTATATATATATATATATATAGTATATATATAATTATATATATATTATATATATTATAGTATTAAACTAATATTTTATCATATCAAACAGCGTGCAGATATGAACTAACAATTACTAATATAATCCGCTTTGTGTAGTAGAAGTTTTATTCAGTGAATTTTAAATATTATAGTAGAGAAATTTCCAGAAAATTCCCTAAACCACTTCAACACCCCCCCATTTTTTTCTAGGCCCAACCTCCAGCGCCCACAAGGCGCGTTATCCATTATAGTGAGAAACACTGCTTTAGGTGGCTCAAAGTTTTGATTTTCCTCCTCCTCTCTGTAACCTTATCTTTGACTTCTTTTCGATATTTCTATAGATGTTGTTGTGGACATCCACCACTTATCCTTTAAATCTATTAATAGACGTGTTCCTCAGGGTTCTATCCTGGTCCCTACACTCTTTATAATATTCTTTAAGGAATTACTGATTGAATGTTTTATTTATTTCCTCTTACGAAGTTGACAACAGAAACATTTTAACTTCATGCTAGGAAGGTGACCTTGTAGTAGCTGACTTTTAATCTTCGTCATTTTCCTGGTTGGGGCAGAGAAACAGGGTTGCCAACATGGTTGCTTTCAAATGCTTCAAAAAACACATAACTCAATTCCTTAAACTATTAACTCACCGCAACTCCCTGTTATGATACTGATACTCTCATCAAACAAGATTCTGATATGTTGGCTGTTTTAAGGCGCCTTCAGTCAATTTTCACAATATAACAGTTGCGTTGCTCTCTTGGACTGGTGGAGTCTAGAGCATTTATTGTCAACTCAAATATATTTATCTCCAACTTTATTCTTACTTTCATTAACGATCTTCTCAGCTGCACATCTTACTCTGATCATTCTTATGACGATGACTCAACTCTCCATTCTTCCACTCATTTCAAATCTGCCAACTCTTTCGTTTCTAGAGTTGCTTCTCCACTTGAGCTTTCCGATTCTATTCTTGCCGATCTGGATGAGATTTCCCAGTGGGGTCATCTCAACCTTGTGAAGTTCAACCCTTTATAAATCAACTCATTCACATCTCCCTCTGAAAAGCACTTCCCGATCTTCTTCGGTGACTCTTCCGTCTCACCTGTGGATAACATAAACATTCTTGGAAACCTCACATCACAATGGCTTTTAGGATGGCCTCAAAAAAGCTGGGAGGTTTGTTCAGGTTGCGGGAATATTTTCCTTCCGAACAGTCACTCCAATCATATAAGGGTTTTATCCACCCTTGCATGGAGTACTGTTCCCACACTTGGGGAGCTCCGTTTCCACCCCACTTTGGGATAAGGTTGAGTCTAAGGTTGAAATTCTAATAATCTGTACCCCACTTTCAAATTCCCTTGACCCTTTATCTCTGCGACGTGACGTTGGTACATTATCTCTTTGCTATATTTAGGTAGTACAACGGCAGGTGCTCGATGGAGTTGACCTCTCGCATTCCGTTGCAATTGCGCTCAGCCCTCGTTCCCACAAGTTCCCAGCTTTCTCCATGGATTCTGTGTTGAATATTGGGAACCCAAGACTTGTTCATTGTGGTGCCCCCTCCCTTCCAGCTACCTCTCTTCTGTGAAACTTTGCATTCATCTGTTTTTCCTGCCCTAGTTAATCTCCCTCTCTTTAAGTACTCCGACTAAAGAGATTTGCGCTAAGCTTGGAATTGGGTCGGTTTTTCCATTATTTTTTTCCTAATTTTTTCTCCCTTGAAAAGACCTCCCCGTGAGTGGTGCATTACACCACACACACACACACACACAACAACACTACAACACACACACACACAACACACACCCACACACACACACATTATCTAAATAATATATATACTATATTATATATATCTATATACTCATATCTACGTATAACATATAGCAACTATATACTATATATTAATAATCTATATTTATATATATATATAATAATAGTATACACCTATAATATATATATACCTATATATATAATATAATATAATATTATACCAATATATATAATAATTATAATATATAATATCTACAATATATATATAAAACATTGTATATTTCTTAAAAATCTCGTTTTAATATTAAATAACAGAACCATGCTCTCAACATTCTTGATCTTGATAGAGAGCAATAAAAATCTTGAAAATAATCATTTTTATATATATTAGGTTTATAAATATTAGGTTGTTCTATTTAATATGACATATTTATTCATACCAAATCAAAGAGCTTAAAAATTGTTCTGGGCAAATATGAAAAGATCTGGTCGACGTTTCGGAAAATTAGTCATTCCCTCTTTAGGCAGCAGGGCAATAATACGGTACTCAAATGTAAAAAAACTTGTAGGCATAATGCTGTTCGAGTCTATTTAATAACACTATAATCAGTAATCACAAAATTGGTAACAAGAACAGCACAGAATAGCACAAAAATAGTTGCAAGTGAAACAGGTCGCTATCATTATTAAGTGATGGATTTAGACTGGCTACGTGAATTGATTCAAAACTTTTCGATTCAAGTTGTTGGTTGGTTCGTGAAAGAATGGTGAAATGAGGTAAAATTATGAGATGTTTTAAACTATGGTTTCTAATTTCTTAAGGGTAAGAAGCTAAAATACTAGTAACGCAGTTCTCCTAACTCACAACAACTCTTATGTTCACCAGCCGGGACAGAAGAGCTTTGACGATGGTCTGCCAACATAGGTACCTCGTGCACCTGCCACCCCACAGCAATACTCCCTTCATAGTATGGCCAAAGAAAACAAAGGAGCAGGTAGAGGGTCTTTATGAAATAATAGGCGACTGTAGAGAAGTTTGGGATGAAAACATAAATAAACAAATGGGGATAGCAGGTTTTTAGAATTTTGAGTTAAGATCATTTTTTTAATTTTTATAAGTGCATGCGTAGAAAGAGTTTGAAAAATATGTGTTTTACCCGCACACAGTGAGTTGTATATATAGAGTAAATCGGCCTTCAAAAAAATCTTCTTACGAATAGTACTAGCATTATATATTATTATATATATATAATATATGATAATATATAGTATATATATATATAATATATATATATATATATATATATAATGTTAAATCATTATACTAATATTATATTTATATATATCATATATATAATATATATTATATAATAATTATATATATAATATATATATTATATATATATATATATATATAACTAATATACTAGTCTATTACTACATATATATATAAATATACTATACATATACATATACTATAATACCTATACTATACCTACTATACTACTAATACTATATGTGTTCTCTATTATCTGTAAGAGCACTCTTTGCAGCGACCTCCAGCAAATATAGGGCATGAGACACAACCGGGTGCTTTCAATATAATAACTAACGCTTGAACACGTTCTATACTTATTGGGAGGAACGTCGCATGCTATTTAAGACGGCATCTCCGGTTATGTTCAACTCTGCCGCGGCAGTCAATGTCTCGCAATAACCCGCTGCCCCAGCAAGAGTAAATCATACATTGTGACTCCCACTTCATTAATTCATATTATATATATTACATATATAATCAACTATAATACTATAAACATAGACATAATATGACTATATACTATATACACTACTAATAACCCCTAATATATATTATATAATATAATATGATATGATATATCATATCATATATAATCTATATCAATATATATCTATCTTACTACTATATATCATAATATATACTAGTAATTTATATATAATACTATATATATACTATATATATTATATAATATATATAATATCATATCATAATATCATATTTAATTAAATCTAAAATATAAAAACAGAAGCTTTGATATCATTTAATTAAGACGTTTCGAGTTTATCCAAACACATCATCAGCTAAAACATCAAATAAATATTACCATGATATTAGGATAAATAAGACTGGATGTATTTATTTATAAATAATTCATCACGGTACTATTTTTTAATAATAATCAATAATCATAATAATTAATAATAACAATAAATTGACTATTTAAATAAACCTTCGCAACCTTCATCATAATGTTTGTCAAATAAGACTATTAAAAATACTATTAAAAAATATGAATATTATTATAATCATAATAATATAATAATATCCAAAAAGAATTTTAGAAAAATAGTAACAATACTAATAACAAGATCATCAAAG